>SEYY01001529.1:27500-33862 GCA_009176605.1 Armadillidium nasatum | reverse complement strand
TATATATATATATATATATATATATATATATATATATATATATATATATATATATATATATATATATATATATATATATATATATATATCACGGTGTTCTATACCCATTTTAAATAAATAGGCCCTCCACCCCGTGGATTTTTGCGCGATCACATTCCTGGTAACATATATAATGAAAATAAACTTGATTAAAAATCGCGAATGATACACTTTTTTAGCAAAATGAAAAAAACTTTTCAGTCTCGAAAATGACGAAAAATATCATTCTACGAAAACTGCAAGAAGGAAATACATGTATATTAGTGGAATTTATGTAGGTAAGTATGCATATAGGTATATACACTACACACACACACACACATATACACATATATATATATATATATACATATACATATATAAATATATATAGTATATATGTATATTCAGGGTTAAAAATAAAAATATAAGTAATAATCATCATAACAATTCATAAATTTATTAACTTTTAACATAATACTGATCAAATTATATATATAATTCATTTATATCAAAGCCTCAACAGTAATCGCATAATGCTTTTACGAATGCCGAGCATTAAACTGCTGAATTGCTTTCAACAAAGAATTGTCATATCTTGGATTTCTTGTACCTTGTACATTCGAAATTGCAATGAGAAGTATCAGCAAATAAAAGCTAACTATACAAGCTATTCTGCTGCTGGATCAAATCCAAAAAAAGCCAAAGATTTTGATAGTTGCATTAACATGCCTGTTTTCCATGAAATTACTGATAAAAGAATCTTGGACTTATTGCCTCCCCCTGAATTACATCTCATGCTAGGAGCGGTCAATAGTATCATAAGTCATATTTGTAATGATGAGCACTGCAAAAAGGATGCAGATGAATGGATTAAAGAATGTTATGTAGAGAGAAAAGTAACTTATCATGGTTGTTCTTTAGAAGGAAATTCATGTAAGAAATTACTAAATTCACTTGACTCTTTACGATCTAAAAAAAATATTTTTCTCATGAAGTATGTACAGTTGTTGGAAGATTTGAAAAATGTAATACATGATTGCTTTGGAAATTATTTGGAACCTACATTTGATAAAAGCATTGAAAAATTTAGACAAAATTATTTATCTTCAGGTCTATCGGTCACACCCAAAATTCATGCAATATTTTTTCATGTTCTCGACTTTTGTCAAGAGAAAAGTCATAGTCTTGGATTTTATAGTGAACAGGCTGTTGAAAGTATTCACCATGATTTCAATACAATATGGTCGAATTATTTAATTAAAAATCGCAAGAATCCAAGATATGACAATTCTTTGTTGAAAGCAATTCAGCAGTTTAATGCTCGGCATTCGTAAAAGCATTATGCGATTACTGTTGAGGCTTTGATATAAATGAATTATATATATAATTTGATCAGTATTATGTTAAAAGTTAATAAATTTATGAATTGTTATGATGATTATTACTTATATTTTTATTTTTAACCCTGAATATACATATATACTATATATATTTATATATGTATATGTATATATATATATATATATGTGTATATGTGTGTGTGTGTGAGTGTATATACCTATATGCATACTTACCTACATAAATTCCACTAATATACATGTATTTCCTTCTTGCAGTTTTCGTAGAATGATATTTTTCGTCATTTTCGAGACTGAAAAGTTTTTTTCATTTTGCTAAAAAAGTGTATCATTCGCGATTTTTAATCAAGTTTATTTTCATTATATATGTTACCAGGAATGTGATCGCGCAAAAATCCACGGGGTGGAGGGCCTATTTATTTAAAATGGGTATAGAACACCGTGATATATATATATATATATATATATATATATATATATATATATATATATATATATATATATATATATATATATATATATATATTATAAACTGTTTGACAAAGTAGCTTTCATGTAATTTTGAAGTTATTTTTAGCTCCGAAGATGCTATACAAATGTTTTTGTAATGACGCTGTTGCAAAAACCTGGTCGTACGACATACGAAGAAAAAAAAATCCCCCGTGAACGGCACATTTACCCTTCTTTTGATTACTCCAATTAATTATCATTTTACTACTAATACTCCGCTCTTTTTTTTTAAAGAAAATGTGTGCGTGGGAGTAGCATTTTTTTTTTAGGGCGAACCTCACCGACGAGGGGATATGCCGTCCTTCCAAGCAGACAAAATACAGCCCTTCAGGCCATCACGAGTTCAGAGCGAGTGAACCACGTCCACCAGCAAAGAGAGTCCGTGATGCTCTGCTGGAAATGGCAATAATGACCAGTATTCTACTAATTTTAAATAGACTAATATCTTTTTCAAAAAAAAGTTCCATTATGAAATTGTGTATCAGTAAAGACAGCTTTTATGGCCAGTTTTCGTTTACAGATATAGTTTTAATATTACATTTGAATATAAATTGGTTTTGATCGCACTACATATTAGTTACAATTTATACATTTTTTTTCACATAAAACTTTGATTATAAAGAAAACGAATAAACTCTTTAATTTCACAAAACTCAAAAAATTAAAGTATGCTCACAAAATTCATACCGAATACGATTAACTTCAACATTAGATGCATACGTAGCCATGCTATATAACAGTACTACATAAAAATTTATCAAATATTAATTAGGCAACGTTCCAACTTTAGAATTATGTAAAACAATTGTCAAATTTTATATTTTTCACCCAAACTATTATTATATATATATATATATATATATATATATATATATATAATATATATATATATATATATATATATATATATATATATATATTATATATATATATATATATATATATATATATAGGCTTAGGTGTAGATTGTTTCTGATATTATCGATATATTTTTATGTCGATATTTTATTTAATCGATACTTTTATACCTTTAATTTTTTTTAAACGAATTTCAATTTGTGTTTGGACTGTTCAAGATATGTGTAATTTGTTCTTTTCAGTTCAGATATTTTAAATTTAGGTTATGTTTTAAACTATTTAAGTACATTAAAATTATTATTATTTAGGTTAAATTACGGCAACTTCGGTAGTTCAGGTTATGATAAGTCGAATTAGGTTCTGCTAGAAAAGTAAGTAATAATAATTGTGTGTATGTCTAGTGTAATAGGGCCTCTCTAATTCTCGGCAACGTTCTTGTTTAGGTTAGGCCTCTTCTATATTTTCGATTATCGATATTTTCTGACAATCGAAAGTCAGAAACAATCTACACCTTTACCATATATATATAGGCTTAGGTATAGATTGCTTTCTGACTTTATATCGATATTTTGAAATTTCGATTTTAATCGATATCCTTTATATAGTAATTTTTAAAATTAAAGTCGCTTAGTTGAACTTTCCGTTACATTGTGAGAGGTTATTTAAGATGAATCTTCAAGACATAAGTTTAATTTGTTCTACAGATTGGTGTCTTCTTGCGTTTTTGCAACATTTTAAATTAGTTCTTAGTGAAAAACAATGTGATAATGTAAAGTAAAATGTGAAATATCAAAACAGGTGTCAAATTGTGTTAGTGTTAGCAAAACTACAGTGATTGACTGGTTCAACTTTTGCCAAGAAGTTTGTATTTTTCTCACACTTTCAACCAAGATAGGGACAGATTTCCGTAACATGTAAGCTATATATATATATATATATATATATATATATATATATATATATATATATATATATATATATATATATATATATATATTATAATATATATATATATATATATATATATATGGCTTAGGTGGAGATTGTTTCTGAGTTTCGATATTTTTTTATATCGATATTTTTTTTTTTTATTTTATCGATATTTTCCTACCTAACGAGTTTCAGTTACCTTGACTGTTCAAGATATGTGTAATTTGTTCTTTTCAGTTCAGATACCTTAAATTTAGGTTATGTTATAAACTATAAGTACATTAAAATTATTATTTAGGTTAAATTACGGCAACTTCGGTAGTTCAGGTTATGATAAGTCGAATTAGGTTCTGCTAGAAAAGTAAGTAATAATAATTGTGTGTATGTCTAGTGTAATAGTACCTCTGGCAACTTTCTTGTTTACGTTAGGCTTCTCCGATATTTTCGATTTTCGATATTTTTTTTAACAATCGAAACTCAAACAATCTACACCTTTACCATATATATATATATATTATATATATATATATATATATATATATATATATATATATATATATATATATATATATATATATATATATATATATATTATATATATATATATATATATGAGTATGTTGGTGAATGTGGCAGTAGGCATCTCGCGGCAACGCTCTTGTATAGGTTAGGCCTCTATTTTACTGCAACTCGGTAGTTCAGGTTATGATAAGTCGAACGAAGTTACGCTAGAAAACTGAATAATAATAATTAGAATAATAGGCATACATGAAATGAAAACTATAATAATAATAATATCAAAAAATTTGAATTGGCATATCGATGTTCGATATATCGATATTTTCCAAATATCGAAGTCAGAAAGCTTTCTAACCTTTACCATATATATATATATATATATATATATATATATATATATATATATATATATATATATATATATATATATATATATATATATATATATATATATATATATATATATATATATATGGTCAGCGGTTTAAACCAGGTACATATTTAAAAACTACTTAACGTACGTAAAAAAGGTTTATATTTTGGAATCCTTGTCGAATTTGTTAGTAAAAGTGTAAAATATTTGCAAATAAATTTTTAAAAAAATTAAAAAATTGGTTTTGTACAACTGATAACGTAACAAACAAATTTGGTGTTATACCGAACATTTGTCTACGGGGGGCTCTGCCCCCGTACCCCCGACCCGTGAGTGATGATACTGTAGACAACTTTTTATGTCGACGATTTGGGGTATTTCCCATTTTTTCCAATTTCAAAAAAATTGAAATAAACGGACATTGCCAGACGTACGATTCTCGCGAGAATTAAAAATAAGTAAACTTTACTTATATAAACTTTATTATTATAAGAATTTATTTTTTATTTCCCAATTTTTCCTACCTGAAATTCGACAAGGATTCCAAAAATATAATCCTTTTTTACGTATCTTCATTAGTTTTTTAAACATATACCTGGTTTAAACCGAAGTCTGGCCTTATATATATATATATATATATATATATATATATATATATATATATATATATATATATATATATATATATATATATATATATATATATATATAATATATATTATATATATATATATATATATAAGCTATACGTAAATGTTTTTCCTATGGAACTTGTCACTTTCAAAGAATTCATTTTCAATTTTAAACTAAAGTCATTGACATTTGTAAACGAACAATTCTAAATATTTTTTTGATT
The DNA here is from genome assembly GCA_009176605.1 of Armadillidium nasatum. Taxonomy (NCBI): domain Eukaryota; kingdom Metazoa; phylum Arthropoda; class Malacostraca; order Isopoda; family Armadillidiidae; genus Armadillidium; species Armadillidium nasatum. Next base: position 28,437 of record SEYY01001529.1, on the reverse strand, counting down.
ATATATAATATATATATATATATATATATATATATATATATATATATATATATATATATATATATATATATATATATATATATATATATATATATATATATATATATATATATATATATATATATATATATATATATATATATTCATATATGAATCATTTATTTATTAATATTATTATTACTATATTATATGGTTTTCTAGCGTACTTAGTTCGACTTATAACCTCACGACCAAGTTTTTTTATGTGATACAGCTAACTGATTGATAAACGTTGCCGTTCGATACAAGCCTATGCCATATTATATACATACAACATATATATATATATATATATGGTAAAGGTGGAGATTGTTTCTGAGTTTCGATTGTTAAAAAATATCGAAAATCGAAAATATCGGAGAAGCCTATCGTAAACAAGAGAGTTGTCAGAGGTACGAGGTACTATTACTAGACATAGACACAATTATTATTACTTACTTTTCTAGCAGAACCTAATTCGACTTATCATAACCTGAACTACCGAAATTGCCGTAAAAAGAGGCCTAACCTACACAAGAATTTGCCGTAAAAGAGACCTAACGTACACAAGAACGTTTGCACGACATAGTAGCCTAGGGCTAATTATAGGCAGGAAAATATCGATTAAAATATAAATATCGAAAATACATAAAAAATATCGATATAAAAAATATCGAAACTCAGAAACAATGCTATAACCATAGAAAGCCATATATATAAATATATAATATATATATATATATATATATATATATATATATATATATATATATATATATATATATATATATATATATATATATATATATTATTTCTTAAACTTTAATTATAAAATTCAACCAAATGAGATTTTCAACTTGTCCTATTTCGTACATTTAGATTAAAATTTCAAATGATTCCCTGAAAATAACCTTTCCTA
>SEYY01001529.1:15000-25000 GCA_009176605.1 Armadillidium nasatum | reverse complement strand
ATACCCTGTGACTTGGGTGCACTCGGGGAATTACTTTGAAATTGTCTTGCATGGTGGTTGTCTATGTGTTTTCTCTTAGCGATTTCCTTTTGAAGTGTCATAGAGCAGAGGCAATACTCTGTATCACAAGCTAAAAGTTCAGGATTCCAATTCCTGACAGTATATATATATATATATATATATATATATATATATATATATATATATATATATATATATATATATATATATATATATATATATATATATATATATATATATATACTGGTTGGTAAAGGGCAAAAGCCTATCAAATTCCATAATATTTGTGGAAAATCAGATTTAAGTCAGGGTCAAATTTAAGGTTGAGATGCCTCAATATTGGCCATTTAAAAATATGCAAAAAGCAGCTTAAAAACTGGTTACAATGATTGTATTTCATTTAGACTTTACCAGCATAGTATATGCAAGATTGAGCATAGCAGTTAAGTCCCAAGTGAAAGCTGGACAGGGAAAGGATAGGATAGTATGAAAGGAAATACCTCAAAAGAGGTGTAGGACCGGACAGTTAGAAAAAGCAGTACCCGTTGTAGTAACGATAGTATAAGGAGTGTGACGCAAACATTTAACAAGCATAAAGAGACCGGAGAGTTTCAGTAAGAGCCGTAGAGTTAATAAGAAATAAAGCTATAGATTTCACCTTTTTCAGAAGAGTGGCTTTTTGAAGTACGTACATCAGATAAAGCACCCTTCATAAATAGGTATATTACCCCTAAAAAGGGCAAAACGTTGGGGTCTTGTTGTGAAATATTGAACGAGTAGCAGAACACGTACCCTCATAAACTTTAGTAATAGAGATAATGTGATCTTTCCAATAAGATCACGAGAAAAAGAAGCACCAAGAATATTAAGGACAAATAAAAGTTTTAGTCGTTTTCGAAATAAATGTTATAACCTTTTTTTATCTGTAGAGCACAATGAAAACGAACTTTCTTTTTGAGGCTTTGAAAAAACACTAAGAAATCTGAGAAAGAAGTTAGTTAGTTGCTCTGAAACCACTCTTTTTACGGGAAATTAGTGCAGTTGCATGTAATACTTTAAAAATGAGAGGGGTTATGAAGGTTGGAGTGAATAGGTGAAGAAGTTACTGAGGTTATTGATGAAAAATATTTTTATAAAAAGTTGCTATGGAATGACCGGAAAGGAATTCACGGAGGCTACAGAGGTTTGATACTAGAGGGAAATTCAGAAATCAAAGCTCTGACCTAGACCCTATGAGAAGTTTTTGATATGTTCAGCGCTACAGCAAAGTTTTTCAAAATGATAAAGAGTCAGAAAGAAGAGAAAAACCAACAGTAAAGCACTCTAGGGAAGCATTAAAATACTTCTAAATGTACCTGTTAAAGATAGATTTAAAAAGTTTAGAAAATACCAAGGAATTCAAAACAATAGTACGGTGGTAAGATAGGCTGAGAAGTGGTCTCTTATTTTCTAGTCGAATGAGTCAAAGCTTAGAAAGAAGGAGAGATCAAAGTTAATATGCAAACACAAAATAGTTTGCCATAAGCTCAGAAGCACGAGTTTTAAAAACCACAAGTGAGAAGCTGTCAGGACGGTATGTTCAGCAAGAGCAGAAATAACTCAGTAAAATTTTGAATAACAGTTTTCGCTTAATTTAAAATATTTTTCATTAGTTTGATAGAATATGATCATTGTGCTATGATGTAATAATATTTTTCCCCTGGATGAGGTTGCTGAGATAAAAACATAATTAAAATAATAGGGTATTTTCAAAATAACCTCGTAGAACATAAATTGTTCTTCATTCATAGTAAAACGTACTGCCATACAACCTGACAAAACGTGATATATATATATATATATATATATATATATATATATATATATATATATATATATATATATATATATATATATATATATATATATATATATATATATATATATATATATATATATATATATATATATATATATATATATATATATATATATATATATATATATATATATATATATTAGAGTGGTCGCCAGAAATCGATCCCCGAATTTTTCTGTCGGGAACGCTTAATAAGTTGCTATTTGTTGTAAAAATGAGAATATCAAAGTTTGAGCTCGATCGAATAACTTTAAGACCTGTCTCATCAGTCCTAAAGTATTAAAAAACGGCCATTTTTAAAACAAATCGAGGGTTTTCTGCTATAAAATTAAAAATGTTTATCCAAGGAACGTTTTTTATTTAAATTTTGTAGAGAATGTTCCTGGCTTCAATTTTCACTATTACATGTTTGACAAATGTACAGATTGGAAGATATTTGGCTTTTTCGAGGACAGGACCCGGAAAATCGACTTTTTCAAAAAAAATTCGCTATAAACGTAATAGAATTATTTTTTTAACCATGCTTTTAATGTTCGTTGAATTCTTTGCATTCAAACACTCCAAAGTAATGTTTCAATATAAGATTTTAAAATATATAATCTGTATACTACATTTTTTTAAAGATTATATTTCTTGTTTTCCAGAGCTGTAAGTAATAATGGATTCAGAACCTTCGACTTCGTCCTCTACAGCTACAAGTTGGTGTAAGTTCGAGGCAGAAAGACAAGATTTTTCTGATTGGATTTACTGGTAGTAAGTTGCCATCTAATGGTCAAGTTTTACAATAAACGTCAAGTTATAGTAACCAGAGATGCTGTAGGCTCACAATCCAGGAAGTTGTACTTTTTTGGGATAAAGCTAATTGAAAGATTGTATTACGAAGCTTGAAAAACTTCACGAAGAGTGGAGAAAACTGCACAAAAAAAAATTTGCAACCAGAAGCACAAGTCAAGCTCAAGTAAAAAAAGTGGGAGCTTTTAAGTCAAACCTTGATGACCTGTTTGATATATCACACGAAGATGAGCCGAAGAACACAAATGAAGAAGAAGACAGACAGTTTTTTGCTCCTTAAAAGAGACTTACTGGCTGTATGGGAGGAGTTGATATGAAATTGCTACGAACACAAGGAAAAGCAGTTTACACAGTCAGACTGGAAAAACCAAAACTGAAATCTGTAGGTAAGCCTAGATTGTATTTTAAATGTAGTAGTTAGTACCTATCTGGATCTATTTTGTTGTACCTAAGTAGCACCTTGGTACCTTTGTACCTACATAAATATGTTTGTTGTTCTCAAGTAAGTTTTTCTTTTGTTTCTAATCGTTTCTTTCCGTCGTTTTCTAGATGTTCAAGATATAGAAATGGAATTTTAAAGCACAAACAGTGCTTCGGAAAAGGAGGAATCACAAAATCAAGACAGAAGAGAAGGATCATGAGGACTTTCAGGACACAGGAATCGACATATAACAACCAAAAAAAAAAGTACGGCTGAGGAAGTCAAGAAAATATCACAGAAGTTGTCAGTATTGTTAGATAGATGTAATATTTCAAATAGAGACACGGTTAGGATTGTTTCAGCTACTGTCGGAGCACTAGGGCAAGGTCCATAGAAGTTAGCAATAAGTAGGTCTATCGTACGAGTCCGCAGACAGAAATTTCGGGAGGAAGAGTACAGATTATTAAAAATAGTTTTAAAATTCAGATTTACAAGGTGCTCTCCTACATTGGTATGGGAAATTGCCCCCAGAGATATTTAATAAAGAAAGTGTAGAGAGATTGGGAGTTTTTATAAACTGTGGTAATGAAGAGCAGTTGATAGTTCCTCATATTAAAAATAATATGGGATGTATTCAGGCAAAAGCTGTTTTTTTCTGAAGTTGAAAAATGGGAGCAGTGGAAAAAATAGAAGTAATGTGTTTTGACACTACTGCTGTCAATAATGGTCTTTTGAGAGAAACCTGTGTTTTATGAGAACAGTTATTTGATAAAGATGTTTTATGCTTGGCATGTCGCCACCACATTTCAGAAATAACAAATACTGAAGGTAGTTTTTTGATTGCAAAATTTGTTCAACTACTGGCCTTCAGCCTGACATTTTTAAAAGAATTTAGACAGAGTGGTCTAAAATTAACAAAAACAAATATATTGGTCTTAATGATAAACAGGTCAAATTTAATATCTATTTTAGTGACTCTGAGATAGTAGATGTCATCAGAAGTATTTGTTTATTCATAATTAATGTTTATGTCAAAATTTGGTTTAATGTTCCTAAAGCTACATTGACACCCAACCAAGATTTACAATTGTTTAAAACCATAATTAATGCAGAAAAATTTATGGAGACATTTCAAAGGTGGCATTGTCTAAACTTATAAATCATTTGTGGTATTTGAACCAAGGGCAAGTTTCTTTCGCTTTTTTTGATAAAACTTTAGACAAACAAGTAAAAATAGACATGGATGCAAAACTATTGACTTTTCAGCAAAACAGTGATGATGATGAGCTAAGCAAGTTTATTGAGCTTGAGGAAGAAAATGTACAAGACGATAGGATAGTTAAAGCCAAAATCGCTTTGAAAGAAGATCGTTCATTTTTTGGATAAAGAAGAAGACTACTTTATTACACGACTAACATTCAACTTCTTCAAAAGTTTCAATATATCAACTCATTTCTTACATTTCCGATCCGGATGTTTGGAATGAAGACCTGGATTTCTTGAAAGGACAAGGAATTGTCAAACGTTTTAGGGTTGTAAACGACACATCCAAAAGGGGTGTTAAATTAATGCAAGACTACAGTGCGAACATAACAAAAGATGAAGAGAAGAAGCAGCATATTTTACAAGTAGATATTGAATGTTAAAAATAATTCCCAGACACATTGAATGTACCCTCTCAAAACCTCTACCACCTACTTGATTCTAGTGACTCAGTCCGACAAATCTACCTAGCAATTCGACCAACCTACCTATTATTATTAATTTATATATTATTTTATAATTAATATTTAATTTAGACATAAAACTAGTTCTGATGTTTCTACTTGCCATTTCTGAAGATTGTTTAAGAAATAATTAAGATCAGTGTTCTAAATTCATTATGGTTTGATTAAAATAAATAATTGGTTCGTATCTCAGTCTACCTCGTTGAAAATCAATTTTTTTAAAAAGTATCATACTTGAAATTTTTGATGCTAAAAAATTGAAAAATAGTGGAAAAACATTTAAAAAACAAATTATCTACTTAAGAGAATTTTCACATTTTTTTTGAAAAAATCTACTTTTCAGATCCGGAACTGCATCGGTTCTCGAAAAAGCCTAATATCTTCCGATCTTTACGTTTGCTAAACAAGTTGTGGAACTTAAAATTGAAGCCATGAATATTCTCTACAAAACTAAAAAAAAATCACATTCCTAGGATAAACCGTTTTAATTTTATAGCGAAAAACCCAAGATGTGTTTTTTTTTTTTAGAAAAATAGCTGCTTTTTACCAGTTTAGGGCTGATGAGGCAGATCTTAACGTTATCCGATCGAGCTGAAACTTTGACAATCTCATTTTACACAAATAGGCAACTTTTTAATTGTTCCGGTCGAAGATACGAGGAAAATAAATCTTCCCCCCATGTTTTGCGACCAAACTAATATACATATTTACACTCTTACATCTTTCTTTCTGAATTCTTCTCTGGTCTTTCTTTAGCAACTTTTATAGAGGGCCACTGTTCATCCTATAAATCTGTTAATAGCGGTATTCTTCAGCGTTATCTTCTATTCCCATTTATATATACTCTATAAATGACCCATCTTTGTCACTTCTTCACATATCAGCCTTAACTCTAAACTCTATCAATTCCATCCTATATAACTCCTTTTACCTTGCAAAGCGTTCCACTCAACTTCAAATTTCTTTTTCTTGAAGGAGGGCCTCGGAACAACTAACCTGAGGCTGAGAAAGCTCTGCTCAGTAAAATCTTCAACACAATTATAACATCTTCGAAAACATGAAACTCAAACCTTTCCCTTTTCGTAGTGTTTTTGGTATTTCCATTTCTCCTGATCTTTCTTGGAAGAATCACATTATTCATCTTACTATACAAGCTTTTAAGATGTTGAGTGTTCTTAGGAATCTTCAGAATTGCTTCACAACACCCCATTTACCTTCTCACTATAGGAAGAGTGTTACTGACTGTCCTTGAATAGAGGACGCATCGAATATCTGGGATGTTATATATGCATTTCTTGAAATGATAGAATCGAAAGTCTTTCCATTTATAGTTCTCTTACCCTCAAATTTAGATATTTAGAGGTGAGATTTCTTGCTAGGATTTACATAACAAAAATTAAGATGAAGGTTTTGAGAAAATCATATTTTCTCAAAGTTTTAAACACAATAGAATAAACCCATTTGCAGACTAGATTCTAGAATATTAGTTTCAATCGTTACGCTACACGATATTTCAAAAATATTTGACTATAAACAAATGACACAAAACACGAAATGCTCTGTATATGTGACTTTTTCCACTTTTAAAATACTTCCAGATTATTGTGTAAGTCACCTTAATTTCAAAATTGACAAGAATATTTACGAAGCAACTAAAACTCACAAACGAATTATTAGAGAATTAATTCAGTGAATTTCAGAATGCAAATTCTTAGTTTGAAGATCGACGAAGAGACAAAACTTGACTGACGATGTCGAACTTGGATTGGCGAACGTGAAACAAGAAGATCACAACTCAGCTGAGTTTAGAGAAAGAAGATAGAATAAAGTAAAAATATATTTTCTTAATAAATATCAAGAAATTCCATCCAACAATATAATATATATATATATATATATATATATATATATATATAATATATATATATATATATATATATATATATATATATATATATATATATATTATATATATATATATATATATAATAATTTTCTCTTCCATGTTAGATAAATATTTTTCAGTTCATTCTTGCCATGATTATCATAATTATTAATTCATGGTTTATCGGAACAGGAAGTTCTTTTTAATTTTATAAATGCGTCGATTTAATAAATAATAATACTTCAATAAACCCATAAGGAACCTAAGTTAATTTTTATAATACACAAACTTTCACACGTTAAGTGCGCGCGCGCACACGCACACACACACACACACACACACACACACACATATATATATATATATATATATATATATATATATATATATATATATATATATATATATATTATATATATATATATATATATATAGACAGGTCTGCTAACTCTCTCGCAGACGAATACATTAAACTCAATGTTTAAAGTTTGCTATAGGGGAATCGAACCCGGGCCCTCGCTCAAGCGCGGTCGGGAGAAATCCTTGGAGGTTGCTCTTGTGAATTCATAAGCCTCCTCTTTGGATTTCTCTTTTGAACCGCCAGCAGCGTAGTGGTAAAACGCTATGCTTTTGTGCTATAGGGCCCGGGTTCGATTCCCCTATAGCAAACTTTAAACATTGATGTTTAATGTATTCGGTCTGCGAGAGAGTTAGCAGACCTTAATTATTTGTCTGTCTATTTAGTTTGCGAGAGGAAAGGGGGGCCGAGCCCGGGTCATTTGCCACTCGCTCAAGCGCGGTCGGGAGAAATCCTTGGAGGTTGCTCTTGTGAATTCATAAGCCTCCTCTTTGGATTTCTCTTTTGAACCGCCAGCAGCGTAGTGGTAAAACGCTATGCTTTTGTGCTATAGGGCCCGGGTTCGATTCCCCTATAGCAAACTTTAAACATTGATGTTTAATGTATTCGGTCTGCGAGAGAGTTAGCAGACCTTAATATTTGTCTGTCTATTTAGTTTGCGAGAGGAAAGGGGGCCGAGCCCGGGTCATTTGCCACTCGCTCAAGCGCGGTCGGGAGAAATCCTTGGAGGTTGCTCTTGTGAATTCATAAGCCTCCTCTTTGGATTTCTCTTTTGAACCGCCAGCAGCGTAGTGGTAAAACGCTATGCTTTTGTGCTATAGGGCCCGGTTCGATTCCCTATAGCAAACTAATATATATAATATATATATATATATATATATATATATATATATATATATATATATATATATATATATATATTTTTTTTTTTTTTTTTTTCTTCTCTGGTGAGAAAAGGCCAGAGGAATACCAGAGTTGGGGAAATTTCGGAATAGCGGTCGGTAAAAACAAACATGTTCGATTCACGGAGTTTGGATATATGCAAGTCGAAGGAAGTTGGGAAAATAGATAAAAGATTTGTTCCAGACTTTACCAGTAGAGTACATACAAGATTGTGCATAGCAGTTAAGTCTGGGGTAAGAGAGGTGGACAGAGAAAGAATGAAACTATGTAGAAAGACCTGTCGCACAAACCTTTCTCATTAAAGGGAATATTCACCTGAAAAATTAAGAAGTGCAGTGTTCGTTGTAATAGCAATAAATAAGAATATTTACGAAGAGTTACGGATAGGCGATAATTCGATAGGCAGAAAGAGATTGGAGAGAGTTAATGAGATAGAAGTAGTCGCTAAAGTGAAATGTCATAGGTTCCTCTCTTTAAAGGATAGCTCTGTGAGCAGAACCACCTCAGAGATGTGAGGTATACTCCGTACAGGAGCGAACAACACCCTTATAAAGAGCAAGCAGCTGAGTTCATGTGAAGAATTTTTGAAGGCTTTTCATATTATCCAACATCTTAGAAATTTGTTTAGAAAGAAAGAGGATGTAATCTTTACAAGAAATGTTCACGAGAAAAGGAACCACCAAAAATATAAACAAACGAAGATTGAATTGCGTGTTTTCTAAGATTTCATAATTTTATGGAAGATTATATTGAGTTGAAAGATTTTGAGGCATAGAAAACAAATATGTTTTCTTTGCCCTAATAAGAAATGCAAGAAACATCAGAGGTTATTTGCTCCAGGGCTAACCTTCCAATGTAATTCAAAATTTTTAAAATCTTTTCAAAATGAAAGGAATCATGAAAGGTGCAGTCGTCGGCATATTAATAGATAGATGATGAAGTAATAGAGAGGTCATGCATGAATAATAGAAAAGAGTTACGAATAGGACAAAATTTAAAAAGTTGTGATCAATTACAACAGCTGCTATAGAACGACCGGAAAGGAAATCAAAGAGAAGGATAGATTCCGAAATTAAAGTTTTGGGACAGACTATCGATATGCTATAGAACTACCGGAAAGGAAATCAAAGAGAAGGATAGATTCCGAAATGAAGCGCAGAAGACCAAGAATAGAAGAGAAAGGAAAGAAGATCACTTATAAATAAGATTAAAAGAATGGAAATGTTCCAAATTCTTCATGTTAAGGATAAATTCGAAAAAATTTAGAATGAATGGATATTAAAATAAGACAACGGTTAGAAGATTGAAAGGGTTTCCACTTTTTCGGCACATTCTGAATGAGCGGAAGTCTCCTGCAGAAAGAAAAGATTAAGGTGATGAGACGGACATGAAATAATTTATCAAGGCAAGGTTCAAATTTGGAAGCATTAGTTTTCAAAACTATAGGAAGTATACCATCTAGAGTGTTCTTAGTGTTAAACTCAGTGAGAACATAAAAAATATCTTTTGACGAAATTACAATGCTTGCATAAAGGAGTTGGAGGTGCTTGGAGAAGGAATAGCTTCAGGATAAAGGTTTGAACAAAAAAATTCAACTCTAGCAGAAAGTAAGATGCTTACTATATGAGGGAAAGATGAAGGAGGAAATATAGATTCGACATTTTATATAAAATACTATAAAGAACGAAAAAAAAGAGGATCCAAGAAAAGCTATCACATTTTTTTCAAAGAAAAGTATTTTTAATGGTGAGGAGAATAGATCTCGAAGCTATAGTTGCTCACTGGATTCCCGGCATTTATTTCCCACTCTACCGCAAATCAAAGAATGCAGTCTTCAAACGGATTTACGTGGACATTGGAAACTTTAGATTCTTTTATGTGAAACAATTCTCTTTCCAAACACCTGCTCTGTGGAATTCTTTGCTGTTAATTCTTTTTATTGCTGTATAACATACAAATTTGCTTATAATTAAAATTATGCATCCCTGATATTGTAGTTTCCTCGTAACAGTAAAGAAGTATTTTGTTCTGAAGC
>SEYY01001529.1:0-10000 GCA_009176605.1 Armadillidium nasatum | reverse complement strand
TTTCACACCAATACATTACAGATGGCAGACATATACTCTTAAACATTCTTATTTTTATTTCCCTTCTTCCATACCTCCCCCAATGCCCTCATTACTTTTATTCACTCCATCACTTTTTCCTTATTTCCCCTTCAATACACCCTTTTTTTCCTCCACCAACATTCCCAGATATTTGAACTCTTCCACATTTTCAAATTTCTCTCCCCCTATTTCTACACCCCCTATTCCTTTCATCTTAGAAATATATATATATATATATATATATATATATATATATATATATATATATATATATATATATATATATATATATATATATATATATATATATATATATATATATATATTGCAAATTTCGAAGAGGGGAACTTTCTAGGAATTTTTACCTATGATCCGCATGAGGGATCGAACCAGCGTATTCAAGCTCCTGACTCAGTCACCCTACCGTATATATATATATATATATATATATATATATATATATATATATATATATATATATATATATATATATATATATATATATATATATATATATATATATATATATATATACCTCTGGTGGGACAAAGGCCAGGGGCGTACTAATTTTCACCAGAGTAATGTAATCGTTCCAAGCAATATCACAAGATAAAGAAACACCGAAAAAAATTAAGGAGAGATGAAGATTTGAGTTGTGTGTTTTCGAAGATGTTATAGTTGTGTGGAAGATTGTGTCGAGTGGAGAGATGGAGGAACTGAGTTTTAGAGGCATTGAAAACGACTTTGTTTTCTTTGCCTTAATTTGAAATACGAGAAGGATCAGAGGTTAGTTTCTCCATGGCTACCTCCATGCGTCAATTAACTTCTGTTAGCAAATGGCGTCTTTCAAACTGAAAGAAGTAATAAAGGGTGGAGTCATCGGCATAGGGTGGATATGTGAAGAACTTATGGAGAAGGTCATCAATAAAGAGTAGAAAAAGGTTGAAGATAGAACATATCTTTGAGGAACACCACCATTAACATCACCATTAATACACTTAAAGGAGGAACGGTGACATCTACAACAGCTTTCATAGAAAGACCGGAAATGAAATCAGAGAGAAGAATAGATTTTAAAAGAGAGATGTTTGGAATGTTTGTGCCAGACTCTATCCACAGCTTTTGAAATGTACAGCGCGACATCAAAGTCTTTACCGAAATGCCGAAGAGCGGAGTACGAAAAGTCAAAGAGAAGGGAAAGAAGATTACCAGTAGCGCGTTTTTTACGAAAGCCATACTGGCGATCAGAGATAAGATTAGAAGAATTGAGATGTTTCGAAATCTTCCTGTTAAGGATAGATTCGAAAACTTTAGAAAGAATGGAGGTTAAAGAAATGTGACAGTACGTGAAGGGTTGAGTGGAATCCTCCTTTTTCGATATATATATATATATATATATATATATATATATATATATATATATATATATATATATATATATATATATATATATATATATATATATATATATATATATATATTATATATATTGAAATAGTAATGATGGGCAGATCAGGAAGCAGTCTCAAGGTTGCAGCAGAATTGAAAGAAAAACATGGAACGAACATTACACAAGGCATTGTGGGAAATCTTATTAAAAAATTTAAAAATACTGAAAGTGTTACAGATGAATAGAGAAGTGGTCGAAGGACGTACAGCCACTGATGAAGGCACAACATGTACGACACTCTCAGAGTTTACACGGAGTCCCTGAAGAAGTACACAACGATTGTTCTAGTCAGTAATCAGTATTAGAGAATCGAGTATCAGGCGCATTGTGAAAGTAAATTGATGGCATCCTTACAAATTGCATATGGCGCACCATCTGTGTGAAAACGACCCAGAGAGACGAATTGGAATTCTGTTAATGGGCAATCAGCAAATGAAACAAAGACGCAAACATTTCACCAAAGATCTTGTATACTGATGAATCTAATTATTACGTCAATGGAGGAAGTTAATCGGCAAAACGTACGATGTTGGAGCAATGCTAACACTCACTGGATAAGTCCGATAAAGATACAAGGTGTTGGTAAATGGATGGTGTTTGCAGGGATATAGGGGTGACAGGGTTACTGGACCGTCTACAGTAACAGGTAAGTATCTTCACTCGTTGAGAGAAACTATTTTCCCCATCCCTCTGAAACGAGAACGGTGACCTTCCAGTTTACTCTCAGAAAGGTGAGGCTCCATTTCATTATGGTATTCGCGTGCGTCAAGTTTACGGATGCTTGGATTGGTCAGCGTGGTCCTGTAGAGTAGCCTCCCGGAACCCCAGATCTCACCATCCTTCGTATTTTTCCTTGCACGTGAATGATGCCCTTGTATATCAAAAAATATACAAGACAGATGATTTTGAGGAACGTATTGAAAACGTCATTACAAGCTTACATAATCCAGTTGTATTAATGGATGTTCATCAACAGTGCCGGACACGTATTCTGGTCCGTTTCGAAAACAATTTCACCATGTGGAACATTCATAAATTAAAACGTTTTTTCATAAATCACTTTGTATTTCTTCTATGTATGGTTTAGTAGAAAGTATGGTTACTTATGACCCACCATATATATATATATATATATATATATATATATATATATATATATATATATATATATATATATATATATATATATATATATATATATATATATATATATACATATATATATATATATATATATATATATATATATATATATATATATATATATATATATATATATATATATATATATACCTATTTTTTTCAGTTGACTGCCCTGAAATAAACGAACACCAAAGAATCGCTTGTGAAGCTCAAATTCTTAAAAAATGTCCTCTTAATTCATACGAGGACTGCTGGAATTTAGCAATTCGCTGTTGTGACAGTCAAAGTTTTTCCATGAGGATTATTATTATTATTTTTTCTAAATAAATAAATAAATTACACCATTGTCTTTTAATAAACAAACGAAATTATCGTGAAGTTACTACAATAAAATACATTTGTGTATGTAAAATCATTTGAATAAATTGTTTTAATTCTCAGTTGCTGTTTTTCTAGTTACCTTTTTTTTTTTTTCTCGTAATGCATTTTAATAAAATGAGATATATAATATATATATAATATATATATATATATATATATATATATATATATATATATATATATATATATATATATATATATATATATATATATATATATATATATATATATATATATATATATATATATATATATATATATATATATACAGTGGCGGTTCGTGTAAACTTGGCAAGGAGGGGTGCATAGTTTATTAATATATATATATATAATATATATATATATATATATATATATATATATATATATTATATATATATATATATATATATTATATATATATTATCTATACCTCTCCCAGGAAGGTTTTCACCCTGTCAGTGGAACCAGCATATTCTGCTTGTATAGTCCTCTAAAAGATATGTTTTCGGCTCGTTGATCTCCATGCCGGTCATGATATACTCTAGGTAGGGTTTTTAACCCTTTCAGTAGGACCAGCATCGTTTTCAAACTAACCTCTAAACACTCTCTCCCAGAGGTCTTCAAAAGATTGTGCTTCTACGAGCTGGCTTCCAATGCTGGTTCTGGAGTAGTAACTACTCCAGAACCAGTAATATATATATATATATATATATATATATATATATATATATATATATATATATATATATATATATATATATATATATATATATATATATATATATAATATATAATATATATATATATATTATAATATATTATATATATAATATATATATATATATATATATATATATATATATATATATATATATATATATATATATATATATATATATATATATATATATATATATATATATATATATATATATATAATATTATCAAACGTATATTTATTCTTGAAAACTTGCTTATATTCTATTTAAAAATAAGATTAGTTCTTTGAATTTTAGTTTTCGAAAAGTTTCAATTATTTTTTGAAATCTGGTATTTTATACCATTTCGCTCTCTATTGAAAACATCGCTAATATATGGTACTACATTTAATAGTTTTTATTCTATTCAAAGTGAGAAACATCTCTCTGCTTCAATCATCGGAGTTGTAATTGCTTTATATAAATAATGTTTTAAAAGCATACTGTCATATTACACCAAATTATATAAATTTCAATTTTTTTACACTATTCTTACTTCGCTAAATTTATCTTCCTTCAAAATTGGAAAAATTTTTATCTCACAAAAACAGACGCTGCCAAACGTAGTCTTTCAACATAAAAACCAATTATTACGTACGTATTAAATTTTATAAGATTTTTTTCTATTCCCAAATTCTTACTTAAAATTCTGCAAGGATTACAAAATGTTATCCTTTTTAATGTACGTTTATTTTTTTAATATTTAAGTATGTAGAATGCATCATTATATATATTATATATAATATATATATATATATATATATATAATATATATATATATATATATATATATATATATATATATCGAACAAGAAAAAAAACATAAAACTTGTAATTTTTCTTCCCCAATAAAAAAACAACCTCCCTCGAATGAGACTTTAAACAACTGTCAGTTTTATATCTGTCTTATTAGGGCAATTTTTTACAGCCCATTTTTTAAATAATGGCAATGAAAAATAATATTACCCAAAAAAGTTTCCAAATGCATTTACTTCTTCTTTTCTTTAATGTTATACTTTTTTATGTATTAATAAAAATAACATATTAATATTTATAAATAAAAAAAATATATATATATAATATATATATATATATATATATATATATATATATAATATATATATATATATATATATATATATATATATATATATATATATATTATATAATGCAAAAACGGTAGGCTTCCCTCACGTGTTTGAGGGTGCCGTTTCGATACCGTTTGGCGAATCCTTAGGTATTTGCAATACCAAAATTAGACAATAGACATCTCTAGAAAAGTCCCTCTCCTCGAATAGGGTATAAATCTATAAATCCGTGAGATAGAACTTGAAATATATATATATAATATATATATATATATATATATATATATATATATATATATATATATATATATATATATATATATATATATATATATATATATATATATATATATATATCACATCACACCGCCACTCAGTGGCAAAGCCCTATTCAAGGAGGGGTGTTAATGCAATAAAAAAATAAAACAATCCAAAAGTCCCACCTAACGCGAATTTCGTCGGAAAGCACAGACGTAGGCTTTAAAGTAATGGAGATTAAATTCAGCAGGAAACACAGATGGGAGATAATTCCACAAAACAGAGGTGGCTGGAAAGAAGGAGGCACCACAGCGGACAAGCTTGAAGTTGCCTATGTCCACACAAAATTTATGTGCAAACAATGCTCCCCTTGTGCTACGAGGACCCCGTAAAGGTGGAGGTATACGAGTGGACAGTTCCCTCGAACATTTGCCGCTGTAGTACCTATAGAAAAGAGACAAGGCACCAACGTCGTGACGCATAGATAAAGGGTCAAGTGAATTAGTAAGTGCGGAACAGTTAAGTCTTTAACCATTGATTCAACCCTATCCAAAAGACGGGTGAAGCCTGAGCCACCCCAGATATGAGAGCAGTACTCCATACAAGAGCGGATGAAACCCTTGTATAATTGGAGTAACTGAGGAGAGAAAAAATTCTCGCATACTAAACAGAACTCCCAGCTTCTTTGATTCCACCTTAGCAACCATTGTGATGTGAGGTTTCCAAGACATTTTTTTGTTTATGTGAAGGCCAGAATGTTTATATTGTCAACAGGAGAGACGGGAGAACCATAATAAGAAATAGGAAAGTTAGGAGGTGTCTTTGAAAAGGAGATTTCTAGAAGTTGAGTTTTTAAAAAGTTGAATTTCACAAGTTTAAGACGACCTCACTGGGAAATTCTATTCAGATCAGCAAGAATGGAATCGGAAAGATGAAGACGAGAGACAATTCTAGAAGCAAAGGAGGGAGCAGATTTGAAATGAGTAGAAGAATGGAGGGTAGAGTCATCAGCATATGCATGGATCTAGTTAGACAACAACAGAGAAGATCAATAATGAAAAGTAGGAATAGAGTATTAGACAAGACAGAACCCCGAGGAGCACCACTATTGACAGAAAAGGAAGAAGTCGCCCCATCACCAACAGCTGAAATAGAACTATTAGAAAGAAAGCTAGATATAAATAAGCAAAGAGAGGAGGAAACCCAAAAGAGGGGAACTTGGAAAGCAGTGACGCATGCCATACACGGTTAAATGCCTTATATATGTCAAGCGCCACCACACGTCTTCCCATAGTCCCTAAGGGCAGAATACCATAAATCAGTGAGATAGGAAAGTATATCAAGGTAGATCTCGAACGCCGAAAATCCATACTGATGATCAGAAAGAAGGGAATGAGTTTCCAGATGATCCAAGAAATGAGAGTTGAGAAGGGTTTCAAAGACCATAGACAGAATACAAGTGAAAGCTATAGGGCAATAGTTAGAAGGATCAGAGTGGCTACCTTTCTTCGGAATAGGCTGGACTAATGCGTGCTTCAAATACTGAGGGGAAACACTAGTACTGCCCTGCCCTAGACTCCACCTTCTCGAGAATAGCTGTATGTGTGGAACTACCCCAGATGTGAGAGCCGTACTCCATACAGGGGCGAACAACACCCCTATACAGAGCAAGCAACTGGGGTGGCGTAAAAAAACCACGAAGGCGCCTCAGAACACCCAACCTCTTAGAAGCTTGTTTAGAGAGAGAGAGAATAATGTGATCCTTCCAAGAAAGATCACGAGAAAAGAAACTCCAAGAATATTAAGGACAGATGAAGGTTTGAGTTGAGTGTTTTCGAAGAAGATATCATAGTTGTGTGGAAGATTGTGTCGAGTAGAAAGATGAGGAATCTGAGTTTTTGAGGCATTGAAAACCACCATGTTTTCTCTGCCCCAATTTGAAATACGAGAAAGATCAGAGGTTAGTTGCTCCAAGGCCATCCTTCTTGAATCTATCAACTGCTGTTGGGAGGGACGTCTTTCAAAATGAAAGGAGTAATGAAGGGTGGAGTCATCAGCATAGGAGTGGATAGGAGACGAAGTAATAGAGAGAAGGTCATTAATGAAAATTAGAAAAAGTGTTGGAGATAGGACAAATCCTTGAGCAACACCACTATTTATAGATTTATAGGATGAACGGTGGCCGTCTACAACAGCTGCTATAGAACGACTAGAAAGGAAATTAGAGAGAATGTCACAGAGAGAAGGATAGATTCCGAAAGAGGAAAGTTTGGAAATTAAAGCTTTGTGCCAGACTCTATCGAAAGCTTTCGATATGTCTAGCGCAACAGCAAAAGATTCACCGAAATGCCGAAGAGCGGAGGACCAAGAGTCAGAGAGAAGGGAAAGAAGATCACCAGTAGAGCGTTTCTTACGAAAGCCATACTGGCGATCAGAGATAAGATTAGAAGAATTGAGATATTTCCAAATCTTCCTGTTAAGGATAGATTCGAAAACTTTAGAAAGAACGGAGGTTAAAGAAATGGACGATAGTTAGAGGGCTGAGAGGGTCCCCCTTCTTCGGCACAGGCTGAATGAGCGCACGTTTCCAGCAAGAAGGGAAGGTCGAAGTAGAAAGGCAAAGACGAAATAGTTTACCAAGGCAGGGTGCAAGCTCGGAAGCACAAGTTTTGAGAACCGCAGGAGGAATACCATCAGGACCATACGCCTTCTTAGTATTAAGCTCAGAGAGAGCAGAAATGACTTCTTTAGAAGAAATTACAATGTTAGGCATGTGAGTGTGAGGGGGTTTAAGGAAGAGGCATAGCTCCGGAATCATCTAAGGTAGATTTAGAGGCAAAATGTTTGAGCGAATAGTTCAGCTTTAGTAGAAGGTAAAATGGCAGTTTTGCCGTCAGAAGAGACTAGAGGAGGGAAAGAGGAAGAAGCAAAGTTAGAGTTGACATTTTTTGCAAAATGCCAGAAAGGGCGAGAGGAAGAGGAACCAGAAAGATTATTGCATTTGCGGCGGAGAAAAGAGTTTTTGGTATCTCGAAGAATAGATTTTGCACGATTCCGGGATGAAATATAAATTGAATGAGTTTCAGGAGCTTTAAGAAGACGGTAATCCCTGAAGGCAGCATCCCTGCGGCGGATAGCGCGAGAACAAGTAGAGTTAAACCAAGGTTTGTTAGATTTAGTAGTAGAGAAAGAATATGGAATGTACCCCTACATGCCAAGAGAATCACCTCAGTTATACGCTCAGCACACTCCGAGGGACCCCTCCCACGAAAGCAATAATCATTCCATGGGAAATCAGAGAAATACAATCGCAAGTCAGACCAGTTAGCATCACCGAAGTGCCACAAACGTCCTCGCCGAAGGCTGGGACCGTTCTTGCGGAAGACTTGAAGAGACAGAACAAGATACCAAAAAATAATCGGATGAACCCAGAGAAGGAAAGAGTTTAACAGTTTAATTCATGCAATAATCCAGCTAATTATCTTGATAGCAACCCGAGTCTCGACTGTCTCCTATTCTAGTTCATTTCCATCTCCTTCTTCATCAGGAAATGACAAGAATTTCAAAGCAATTCAAAGAAAGAAAAAGGAACCTCAAGTACAATTTATGCTCGAACCATGGCTTTAAAGTATATATATTATTGAAAATTGTGTTTTCCATCACCATTACACTCAGAGAGAGAGAGAGAGAGAGAGAGAACAAACTCAATTTTAAATTTTAAGAAATTGTTTCCCTTTTCCACTCATTCTCTTTTACAATGATATTTTTAAAGGCAACTAAAATAATAAAATATAAGCTTTTGTCTATTAAATCTTTGGTATTTAATAAAATCTCTTAATTTCCTAATAATAATAATAATAATAATAATATTGGAAAGAAAGAAGAAAAAAATTTAAATATAAATATAACCAGGTTTTTTTTTTTTTTTTTTTTTTTTTTTGAAATTCTTTTTTATTAGTAAGTTTATTCGCCTAAGTAATAATTAATAAGTAAATATAATTAGTTATTTTCTTAATGAAGTAGAATTTAAATTATAATTTTTTAAATGTAGTACGAGCTATTTTTAATTTTTTTATATGAACATGACGATAGATCCAATTCACTGTATTTCACTTTAAATTTTAAAGAAAACGAGTAAACTATATTATGTTATTATTACAGTTAAGAATATTTTATGATTTTGTGCTGTTATTTAATTTTTATTATAATATTAAGATAAATATTAAAATAAAAATAAAAATATTTATTTTTAGTGTTGGAAATCTCAGCACTTAAATTTTGAAGAATAAAACATTATATTTCTATAATTAGAAAATATGTAAATGAAGACAGAGGTTTGAATAGAATATTAAATCTAAATGAATTGGTCAGATTAAATCAATAATAAAAAAAAAAAAAAAAAAGATTTTGTTTTTGATTTCTTAATGCTGGCACAAGGGTTAGCCGACACACCGGGTCCGGTGTGGTGCGGTGCACAAAGGAAAATTATGAGAAAAAGAAATAGCAAGAATATTTAAGGACAACGAAAGTTTGATTTCTGTAGAATTGCAATGAACGTTGTATTGAGTAGAAAAATGGAGGATCAGAGTTTTGATAATTGAAAATTCACATTTTTTCTCTCCCTTCCTCGAGAAAGACAAAAGGTTGACTACTCCAGGGTCACTCTCCAAGAGTTAATTAATCGCTGTTGAGTATATATATATATATATAGATATTATATATATTATATAATATATATATATATATATATATATATATATATATATATATATATATATCTCCTCCGGTGGGCAAAGTTGGAGGCCTACAAATTTCACCGGAGTTGGAAAAATCCATCTTGACCGAAGGAGGCCAACATGTCCAGATACACTACGATTGAAAGTATGCAAGTCAAAGGAAGTGGAGAAAACAGATAAAAG
>SEYY01001528.1:25000-32500 GCA_009176605.1 Armadillidium nasatum | reverse complement strand
TGATGATATATGATATATATATATATATATATATATATATATATATATATATATATATATATATATATATATATATATATATATATATATATATATATATATATATATATATATATATATATATATATATATATATATATATATATATATATATATATATATATATATATATATATATATATATATATATATATATATATATATATATAGGTAGAGAATGAAAGAAAAGAGTCTCTCCCATCCAATGTGAATTTAAATATTCTAAAATTTTCCATGTTAATTAAATAATTATAAATCCATATAATATTATTACTGTTATTATTATCATCTAATTGATAATACGCGAAAAAAAATTAATAATAAAATTAACGGTTTTTCATTCTGCCTAAAAGAAGTTGTATTAATAACATTTGTTTTTTAATTCATAAATTTATTTTATTAATAAGGAAATTAGGAATATAATATATATAATTATATATATATATATATTATATATATATATATAATATATATATATATATATATATATATATATATATATATATATATATATATATATATATATATATATATATATTAGTGATAGCATTCACATCCGCATCCGCGGAGCATCCTCATCAAAATTAGCATCCGCATCCGCATCCGTATCCGCACTTACGCAAATCATGCATACGCATCTGCACCTGACAAAAATTCTATATCCGCATCCGCAAATGAGAAATTATGGCATACGATCAATCACTAATTATATATATATATATATATATATATATATATATATATATATATATATATATATATATATATATATATATATATATATATATATATATATATATATATATATATATATATATATATATATATATATATATATTGTAAGTTCTAAAACGTCATTTCTGCTCTCTCTGAAATTTAACACTAAAAAGTGAGGATATATATATATATATATATATATATTATCACTTTTGTAAATTCAACATCCACATGCACACTTCACCAAAATTCGACATCCGCATCCACAATTGAGAAAATGACATCCGATCCATATCATATATATATATATATATATATATATATATATATATATATATATATATATATATATATATATATATATATATATATATATATATATATATATATATATATTAGGGATGTATTTTATGTCATATCTTTAATATCCGCGGATGCAGATGTGAATGCGGATGTCAATTTTTTCGCATCTACGGTTGCGGATGCGATATTTAATGTTTCACATCCGCGGATGCTGATGTTTACGTTAGTATATATAAAAGCTAAAGGTTCACACATATATATATATATATATATATATATATATATATATATATATATATATATATATATATATATATATATATATATATATATATATATATATATATATATATATATATATATATATATATATTATATTTAAAATAATAATTAAAAAAAAAAAAAAAAAAAAAAAATTTATGGGTTTTATATATATATATATATAAAAGCTTAAAATTGGTCCGTTTTTACTTCTTTGGGAATGTAATCTATACAAAATTGTTAATATTTGTAAAAATTAAGTACATGGTAAAAGCAATTTATAAATTAATTAACTATTGAGAAAAAAATATATATTTAAAAGAGGATTGGTAATTTAAAAAGAAATGTCAATATATATATATATATATATATATATATATATATATATATATATATATATATATATATATATATATATATATATATATATATATATATATATATATATCTCAAGATTTTAGAGGTGGGGAAGATGAATTAATAATAAATCACTAAATTACTTATATGGGTTGAGAACATGAAGAAATTTCAAGATGAAATGATTGTATATTCTCTTAATCCTTTATTGGAGAATGTTCAGGAGAAAAAAAAGAGAAAGATCAATTCTTAAAGTTTCTCCCCCATTTATTTTTGGTTGTTGGGATTGATCGATCTATACGAGAGCGACATAACACATGTCATACTTAATTAAACCAATAACAATTTGCAAAATCACAGAAAAAACACTTTAATGACTAGGGAAAATCAAAATTAAAGATTGATTTTTTTTTTCAAAAGAAAGGCTTGACACTCGAATATCTTTTAAGCTGAGCGAGGAAAGAATCAAATGTGGAAGCTAACTGTGAAATATTTTTAAGATACTTGGGAGCCAATTGATTAGATCTTAAGCCTCTTGAAAATTTATAATAATAGTAATAATAATAATAATAATAAATAGCAATAATAATAATAATAAAAATAATAAAGTAATAATAATAATAAATAATAATTTTAATAATAATAATAATAATAATAATAATAATAATAATAATAATAATAATAATAATTATAATAATAATAATAATAATCACAATCATTTTTCCTTTTCCTAAAATAAATAAATAAATAAATAATAATAATAATAATAATAATAATAATAATAATAATAATAATAATAATAATAATAATAATAATTAAATACAAATTGAGATACAACTTACAAGCACGATTTTAAACAAGTTTTAACCAATCATGACAAATAATTTAGTATAGCTATCGTTTTACATACAAAATTGTGACCGCCTATAATATATAAAAATTTTCATAATGATGACGTTAATGAAGTCAGAATTAGCTAATTAACGTTATATATATATATATATATATATATATATATATATATATATATATATATATATATATATATATATATATATATATATATATATATATATATATATATATATATATATATATATATGTAGGTGTGTGTGGGTGTGTGTTTTTGTATAGTGTGGGTGGGCGCCCGTGTGTGTATATGTATGTGCGTACGTGTGAGTTTATGTGTGTGTGTGTGTTGTGTGCGTGTGTGTATGTCCTGTGGAACAAACTATATCCCTATAAAGCAAGAAATTTTAAAGGCTTCCAAGAACATCTTAAGCCCCTCAAAAGCTTGTTGAAACACACACACACAAAAAAAAAATGTGATAATTCGAAGAAAGATTACAAAGGAAATGAAATACCAAGAATATTAAGATGAAATGAAAGTTTAAACTGTGTTTTCAAGGTTGTCAAATTTGAGAGGAAGATTATGGCGAGTTAAAGCTCATTTCACCTTGCATGCTTTCGAATTACGCGTTTTTGTATCATAGTTAACTTTAACTTTGTTTTTGAATTAGTTTTTCCTCAACTCTAGTGGAACCTCTGCAAGCCTCTGGCATTTATATTATATATATATATATATATATATATATATACTATATATATATATATATATATATATATATATATATATATATATATATATATATATATATATATATATATATATATATATATATATATATATATATATATATATATATATATATATATATATATATATATATATATATATATATATATATATATATATATATATATATATATATATATATATATATATATATATATATATATATATATATATATATATATATATATATATATATATATATATATATATATATATATATATATATATATATATATATATAGCAGTCATTATGCAGACTTGCACAGTAAAGGAAAAACAGCAAAGGCTAAATTGCAGCTATTATGTGCTATCATATCCTTATGCAAGATAGCTTGCATATATATATATATATATATATATATATATATATATATATAATAATAATATATATATATAATTACTCATGATCAGGTGCATGGGATCCTGAAATCTATGAACGTCAGGAAGGCCAGTGGCCCGGATGGCATTCCCCCTCGTGTTCTGAGGGAGTGTGCTTCCGAGTTAGCGCCTGTCCTCGTTCAGCTCTACTCTCTATGCCTTAATACTAATACTTTTCCTCAATGCTGGAAGAGTGCATTTGTTCAGCCAATCCCGAAAAAAGGTAGTCGTTCTGACCCTTCTAACTATCGACCTACAGCTCTCACTTGTGTTCTGTCTAAAATTTTTGAAACTCTCCTCAACTCTCATTTCCTGGATCATTTGGAGTCTCATTCTCTTCTCTCAGATCACCAGTATGGCTTTCGACGTTCGAGGTCAACTGGTGACATACTTTCCTATCTTACTGATCTATGGTCTTCTGCCCTTAGGGACTTCGGGGAGTCTTGTGTGGTGGCCCTTGACATATCCAAGGCTTTTGACCGGGTATGGCATGCATGCTGCTGCTCTCCAAGCTCCCTTCCTTTGGGTTTCCTCCTTCCCTTTGCTCACTCTTGTCTAGTTTTCTCTCAGATCGTTCCATTTCGGCACTTGTAGATGGAGCGACCTCTTCCTCCTTTTCTCTCTACTGTGGTGTTCCTCAGGGTTCCGTTTTATCTCCAACTTTATTCTTACTTTTCATTAACGATCTTCTCAACTGCACTTCTAACTCTGTTCACTCTTATGCTGATGACTCAACTCTACATTCTTCTACTCATTTCAAATCGGCTCCCTCTTTTGCTCCTTGAGTTACTTCTCGTCGTCAACTTTCCGATTCTATTCTTGCCGATCTGGATGGGATTTCCCGGTGGGGTCATAGCAACCTTGTGAAATTCAACTCTTTAAAAACTCAACTTCTTCACATCTCCCTCTCAAAAACAACTCCTAACTTTCCTATCCTCTTCTATGGGTCTCCCGTCTCACCTGTAAATAACATTAACATTCTTGGTCTAAACATAAACAACAAATTGTCTTGGAAACCACATATCACAATGGTTGCTAAAGCGGCCTCTAAGAAGCTGGGAATTCTGTTCAGATTGCGAGAATTTTTCTCTTCTGAGCAGTTACTCCAAATATATAAGGGTCTTATTCGTCCTTGTATGGAGTACTGTTCTCACATTTGGGGGGGCTCCAGCTCCTCCTCTCTTCTGGATAGGGTTGAGTCAAAAGCTAAAAGATTAATAAACTAAAAGTCTGTCCTCTACTTTCAAACTCTCTTGACCCTCTGTCTCTGCGACGTGACGTTGGCGCGCTATCTCTTTTCTACAGGTACTACAATTGCAGGTGCTCGAGGGAATTGGCCTCTCGCATTCCTCCACTGTTGCGTCGTCCTCGTTGCACAAGGGGTGCCCTGCTTTCGCACCAATTTTGTGTGGACGTAGGAAATCCCAGGCTAGCCCGTTGTGGTACCTCCTTCTTTCCAGCCACCTCTATTCTGTGGAATTTTCTACCATCATCTATTTTTCCTCCTGTATTTGATCTTCCACTCTTCAAGGCTTCCGTCTGCACCCACCTGAGAGCTGTGCGTTAGGTGTGTGTTTGTGTTTGAAAGATTTTTGACCCTGTGTGTGTGCCCCCTCCTTGAAAAGGGCTCTGCCCGTGAGTGGTGGCTTTCTGTAAAAAAAAAAAAAAAATATATATATATATATATATATATATATATATATATATATATATATATATATATATATATATATATATATTGAAAATTTTTACGAACTTACAACGAATAAATCATTGAATATAATCTCAGAAATCAGTACTCTTTTATCCCTGTAGAGAGAAAATGCATTCACTTTTTACATTTCAAGAAGTCTCCCTGCAAAATCAACATCATATTACTTCGTCAACAGGTTCAAAAACAAGTATCACTTCTATGTACTATGATAAAGGAGTCACATTCAGCGCGTATACACGGGAAAAATAATTATATTTGCAACAGAGCAAATTCGGGAAAAAGCCTTAATAATCACACATAGTTTTTTTTCAAGAACAGAGAATCATTGAACCTCTCTATAGCGCTTGCAATTACATTTACACATATCAGTGAAAGGTGCAAATGGTGTATGAATCTAAACCTATTGATAACCATATAAGGCTAAATTATGCGGTCTGAATCATAGGGATAGAAAGAAAGCCATTTCATTTACATTTTTATTATTATTGGCAATGAAACTCATTTTTGTCTGAGTGAATTTGTAAATAAGCAGAATGCAAAATTTTGGGACACCGAAAATTAAAAAATTTTCGATGTACATTTACATTTTCTCAAGATAACAGTTTATCATGGTGTAACATCAAAAAGGGTAGTTGGAACTTACATTTCAATTCAGTTATGGTTGCAGTTAACTGACATCTAGACGTGCTTAAAAAATTTCTTATCCTGTCTTGGAAGGCACGAGGATGACACAAAGTCACAAAGAGGAAGCAAATGTCTATAAGGCATTAGTCACAAATGCAGCTGATAAAGCTGAATTCCGAAGACTAAAGATTTTCCAAAAATTTGGTCTTTATTGTGACCCGTTTGAAGAGCATCACCGTTTTCCATTTAGGGTTACGTAAAGGACTTGATGTTTGTTAACAAGAACCTGACCCTCCAGCAGTTTTGAAAAGTATTATCAAGAACTTCATACCCTAAAATTAGTTTACAACAGAGTTTATGTTTACAGCAGAGC
Source organism: Armadillidium nasatum (assembly GCA_009176605.1). Classification (NCBI taxonomy): domain Eukaryota; kingdom Metazoa; phylum Arthropoda; class Malacostraca; order Isopoda; family Armadillidiidae; genus Armadillidium; species Armadillidium nasatum. The sequence continues at coordinate 26,098 of SEYY01001528.1, read as the reverse complement.
GTATGTTTACACCAATCTCAGTACCCACATCGCATTACAAACATTTTCAACATAAAAGCAGAACACTCTTCTCAACATAAAAAAAATTCACATTCTCTCAAATAGTTTCAAAATGTAGAAAATCCAATCGTCTCGAGTTTCTAACTCATGTTGACGAAGAACTCGAACATTCTAAGTGATTTAATTAAGCTGAAACCGTTTTTTATTAAACCCGATTCTCCATTATTCATTTAGTCAAGGAAAGAGTGCAGCTCGGTTCCCCTTTTTATATTGCATACTGATTGATAGGAAGTGAAACACGGTATAAATTATTAGTAGTAGTAGTATTGTTTTTATTTTATTATTATTATTATTATTATTATTATTATTATTATTATTATTATTATTATTAATATTATTAATATATATATATATATATATATATATATATATATATATATATATATATATATATATATATATATATATATATATATATATATATATATATATATATATATATATATATATATATATATATATATATATATATATATATATATATATATATATATATATATATATATATATATATATATATATATATATATATATATATATATATATATATATATATATATATATATATATATATATATATATAAACACATCACCTCCGCTCAAGGCCAGAGCCCTATTCAAGGAGGGGTGTTAGATTAATAAAAGAATAAGGAAAACCCAAAAAGTCCCACCTAACGCAAATTCCGTAGGTGAGCACAGACTTGGGCTTTAAAGTAATTGAGATTAAATTCAGCAGGAAACACAGAAGACGGGAGAGAATTGAGGTGGGTTTAAAGAAGAAGGTACCACAGCGGACGAGTCTAGAGTTGCCTATTTCCACACAAAATTTGTGAGTAGACAATGGACCCCTTGTGCTACGAGGCGCCCCAAAAGCGAAGGCATACGAGTGGACAATTCCTACTAGTATTTGGCTCTGAAATATCTGTAGAAAAGAGAGAAGGCATCAACGTCACGTCGCAAAGAAAAATTGTCATGCGAATTAGAAAGAGCGGAACAATTTATAAGTCTTTTTGCCTTGGATTCAACCTTATTCAAAAC
>SEYY01001528.1:15000-22500 GCA_009176605.1 Armadillidium nasatum | reverse complement strand
GTCTCACGTTATGAAACATGGTTGCCTGAAAATCACCGACGCAGCATAAAATGGCGCTCTAGTGACTCACTCAGACCATAAAGAGCGATAAGGTCCTTTCAACCTAAAGGTATCGTGATTCTTCTTCTGGGATTATGCATGGTGACGATTATGAACCGACCGGGGCCCCAGCCCCGTCTAAAAATTATGGAAAACCGGTGTTTTCCTGCCGGGGTAAGAATGGTAAATTATACTTATTAATGTGGAATTAAATGAAACAAAATAAATGAAAATTAAGCTTTTTTTTCTTTGTTTTTTTGATATTTTCTTTTTCTTTTCTGTTTCTTTTGACCGCTCCTTTTCTGCTACTGAATGTTCATCTTTGTGTTTTGATTTTAGATGCCCCCATTTGGTTGAAAATTTTTACTTGCGGCACCCGGAGGTTCTCTTCTAATTCTTGGCTGCAGATGTTACACTTAGCTATTTCGAGCCTATCCTGAAACATTTTAAAGTACTCCCATACTGCTGAAGCTGATCTTTTAGCCATATAGACTGAAAATTTAAATTTGTAAAATTTGTAATTTTCTGAAATTTTTAAACAAAAAATAATAATAATTAAATAAATCTCAATTAAAATTATATCAATTTTCTTAACCTAAAATTTCAGTGCTTTTGACCTCTTTACAAATTTTAGGCAATCCAGGCCAGAGCCCCGGTCGATTCCTAGTGACGATTGTTTGGCCTTTTAGAGCAAATAGTCACATTCACTTCCCATTATTATTATTCCATATTGCTCAAGAGTGCTCCCTGAAATGCCATTCGCTGGAAAAGACATGGAAAGTTATTAGGACATGTCATTTTTTTTTCTGTGAAAATACCAGGTCCAACTCGGTCCACTTGACAATAAACACTTATAATCCGAATTTAGCTTCCAGTGATTTCCACTTTTTTTTGGTCTTCTGATGGAGCACTTGGTAGGAAAGAACTTTGACAGAAATACAGTGTCGAATGTCCTGTAGTGATTTTGACAGCAGCCTCCTCCTTTCTGTGCCTAAGGCACCAGTGACATATGATGGTAGCCGTACGTGAATGCATAAGGGGATTACTTCGAGAAACTGACAGTTTGGTGCCAGTATGTCCTTCTTTAGCACCTTCGTCAGCCTAACTAAACATGAACATATATATATATATATATATATATATATATATATATATATATATATATATATATATATATATATATATATATATATATATATATATATATATATATATATATATATATATATATATATATGTTCATGGTGATATCTAATTAACTGCTCTTTGTCAACTTTCCTCAAACCTTAGCCATCAATCTTATCATCTAAAGTTTTTAGGGAAACATCTGAATTTTTAATTTCTTAAGTTTTTGTAATTTCACACCCACAACAGACATACACGCTTGAACATGCACACGCACACGCACACGCACACGCACACGTCACGCATACATTCACACACACACACACACATCATATATATATATATATATATATATATATATATATATATATATATATATATATATATATATATATATATATATATACATACATACATACATACATACATACATACATACATACATACATACATACATACATACATACATACATACATACATACATACATACATATCAGGCAGATTAGTACTCTTCGAACAAATTTTTCTGTAATTTTAACATGTCACAAAGAAGTTAAGACATTCACAATCATATTTTAGAGTAAATATTAAAGAGACTGAAATTTCAAGTTCTTTAAACTATTCAAATTTCATAAAAGTTCAACGGGACTCACTTCTCTTTCAAATTAACCTTTTGAGCTTTTAGCTTTTAATGGTATTTTATTCAATTTTTTGAATTTAGTGTGCCAAATAATATTTCAATATTTAGTACATGTGTACGCGCGCACAAATAAAAAAGACACGGATATATATCCGTTATACATCTGTAGAAGTATAGAATGAATAATAATTTAAAAATACTTGAAAACTATTGATTATTACTTAGTTTTAATCTCAATAGAAGTTAAAATACAAATTTTGAAAAAAAAAAAAAAAAAAAATTTGAATTGTGAAGGAAATAAAGTTTTGAAAGAGAAATTCTTCATTTCTTCAATAAGACTTAAGACTAATCCAAAATAAGGGAAGATATTTTTTTCCCGTAGCTTTTACTCTTTCTATTAATTTACTATTAATGTTTTTCTATCAATTTTGCTTCGGACCATTAATCTTGAAATAAATGAATATTCCCTTAGTGAAGCATCAAAGCTATTAGATTAATTGTAAAAAAAATTGCAAGATTACAGAAGCAATAAGATTAATTCTAAAAAGATCCCAAGGTTAAAAATCTGTTAGATTAATTGTAAACAAGATTACAAAATCTATAAGATTTATTGCAAACAAGATTAAAAATATCTAAAAGATTAATAATAACCAAGATAACAAAAGCTATTAAGTTATTTGAATAAAAGATTGCAAAAACTATTACTTTAATTGTAAACAAGAAGGTAAGGAAACTATGAAGAGTGAATATGGATGAAGGAACTGAAAGGAATGCTATGACACATAATTTCTAAACTTAAGAGAGAAAACTATTGATTGATATGAAATATCTTTGGAGAAGAAATCAAAAATTCATGTTTGTTTTATATTTTTTAATCTGATTAAGTATGCTGCGACTGGTTTCTTTTCCTTGAGGACACTACTACATATTTGAGAAATATATATCGCCATATTATAATACAGGCTCGAAGCGAGCAACTGCCTAGGGACTCTTGCCTAGAGTGGACCCACCCATGCCGAGATTAATACAATTAAATTCTCGAGATGTTTGATCTAAAATTTCATTTTAAATTTTTAATATGTCATCAGTAAGACGTTTGTTCACTTCGAATAAGAAATATTTTGAAGTCTTTGATAATTTCTTGATAAAGAGTGCGCTAGACTTGAATCCAGCTTTGTGCATATATATATATATATATATATAATATATATATATATATATATATATATATATATATATATATATATATATATATATATATATATATATATATATAATATATATATATATATATATATATATATATATATATATATATATATATATATATATATATATATATATATATATATATATATATATATATATATATATATATATATATATATATATATATTATATATATATATATATATATATATATATATATATATATATATATATATTAAAATATTAAATATAAATAAAATTAAAAAAAAAAAAAAAAAAAAAAAAAAAAAAAATTTTTATATTTAATAATAATAATAAAATCTTTTACTTTTTTATTTTTATGACAATGATAAAATATTTTATCTTTAATTATTAAAGTAATAATAATATATATATATATATATATATATATATATATATATATATATATATATATATATATATATATATATATATATATATATATATATATATATATATATAATATATATATATAAGTCGTCTATTAGATATGCTTATTAACTTTAAGGAATGTTGATACCTCATTTGACATTGACAAAAGAACCCTGAGAACAATAGTTTTTTTATTTTTCTTAGAGTGCAAGAGTCGAGGAGTCTACCATTAGGTGTTTTACGGTATTGTTATAGGAAAATAACCACCTGAAGCAGAAATTTTTTTTGGGTTTGGAGTATCATGTCTCCGAGTGGTAGTGTAGATAATCAAGTGAAATGCATAGCTGCTTATTTTTCTGTAGAATTTGTAAGGAGAGACAAATCGTAAAGAAACAAATTAAGCAGTGCAAGGACATAATTGAACCTTGTGGTACTCTTTTGAACAATCTGTAGATTTTAGAATAATGTTCTCTTCTTATTTCCTGTGTTGTTCTATTGGATAGGAAGTTTGTGATGATTTTTTTTTTTAATCTGTAGCTGGGATTTTCTTTCTGATTGTTTCATAGTACTGTGTTGAAAACATTGATGATGTTTATTGTGATCAGGACTGTGAGAATGGGATTGAAGTTGGTTAGATCTTGTTAGTATGTGCTGAAATAGGTTTAAAAGTAAAGTACTAGTTGAATTTCGTGGTTTGAGGATTTGAATTGTGTGTGCATATTTCCATTTAAAGATGGGTGAGTGTTATTGAGCCTGTCTTGATGATTGAAGATGTTTGTGAGAATGTTTGCCCAAGGGTTCCAGGTGTTTGAGAGGAGATTGAGACCTTCAGTTTTGAGGGAATTGCTGGATAGGTTTTATTGTTGGGACTTGTTCAAATGAGGAGAAAATTGTGAATTGTTGGTTATTCAGGGCAAAGTAGGTAGATTCAGAACTCTCACACACTGCACCTCAACGAGTCAATCCCCCTAGTTACTCTTCCGATACATTGTGGGCAGCAGTTGTCTTGTTTTACAGGACTAATTTCTATGGCAAATGTCCTCAGTCGTAATAGGAAGAAATGCGCTTTTGGAAACATAAATTTTCCAAAGACATATACCAGCTTTGATAGTCCGACTTATAAAATTGAAAGAGTGCCGGAGAGGAGTGAAGAGGCATGAAGGGAAGAAGTAGTAAGGTCGACACGACAAATGAGCCACTAATAAGTGTTGAAAGACACACCACCTGTAAATAATGAAAATAAGGCTATAATATAATGTAAAAGGGATGAGTATCGTTGCTTTTAAAATAAAACTTACAAGGTTCTAAATATAGACTTGGTAAATGCATAATTAATTTGTTAAATGTTTTACGAAATTTGATTGTGTCCCAGTGAGATAAAAATAAAATTTCATTAAACAACTGATGACAATTTGACTGTGCTATATTATTATATAGGTTTAAGAAACAAACGTTATAAAGTTATCAAAGCTATTTATAACCACCTTAAACTCTTTAATGAACCATGCAAATGCAGATGCATTGCATATATATATATATATATATATATATATATATATATATATATATATATATATATATATATATATATATATATATATATATATATATATATATATATATATATATATATATATAATATAAAGAATCCTTTGTGAACCCTATAATGCTTGAATTATCTAATAATAATAATAATAATAATAATAATAATAATAATAATAATAATAATAATAAAAACATGAATAAGAAAACTAAACAAATAAATAAAATAAAATAAAAAATATAAAAAATAAAAGCAAATAACTTAACAAAAAATATTTGTTTAGATAAAATAGGAATTAGTGATTTAAACTATTAGTTTAGACGTTAAAATTTTATAATAGAATTGTAGTTTATGATAAAAGAATCACTGCAGGAATGAAACTCCTTTAAGGAAAAAAGTGATTACTTTTACAATTGTTAACAGTTGCGGTTGTAATATATATTTAAAGGTTGCTGTCATTTCAATTATTTGTTGTTAGAAAAGTACTTGCACATATGGTATAAAAACAAGCTTCAGGCAAAAATATATTTTCTTTGAGACAAAGTATTTCCTTTTTTTTTTATTTATTTATTTATTTTTTTTAGTATTTTTTATTTATTTATTTTTTTTTTTTATAAACTGTGTAAAAATTACTTTTTTTCCCTTTTACTTTGTCCATTATGTTGTGTATTATCAAGTTCGTGAGAGAAGTATAGATTATGTTATCAATACCGTTAGAGAAACTGTGTTTTGACACAAAATTCCTTGAAATTTCTTTTAAAACATGGAAAGTATTTTTTCTTCGTTAATGTTTGACACAAAAGGCGTACGTTTTTTAATTCTTTTTTTCTTTAACTCTTTTAAGCGCAAAATCTTTTACATATTCACAAGTTGCTTCAACTTTTAATTTCAATGGTGGTGTGTATCCAATACCTCATAAATTTTTTCAAGTTTATATATTTATATACATATATATAGTGCTCCTGAGTGTATTTTAGGTTGGGGGGTTTGATGCGAAAGAAATACAACGAGTAAATATCAAACTTACCTTATTTTGAAGTCACACAAATGAAGGAACGACGTGATTGTAGACAATAAATAAACAAAGGATATATTAAAGTAGCTACAAAGTAAATATAAAGCCCAAGATTTTCCCACAGTTGTAATTATAGGATTATGACGTCAATACCACAAATGAACAACTCGAAGAGAAATAGAGAATTCGATAAAAAATAAAAAATAAAAAAAAAAACGTTATCACAAAACACTATGAATGATGAAATGAAAGTTATGAATGGCAATAAGGTCTAAAGAAGAAAACACTATCACAATCAATTTCAGCTTTTCACAAAGAAAGAGGAAGAGGCATCCTTCGCGAGGTACCTCATTCTGGCAAAAACAGGGTCTTCTTTCCTGGCTTCGAATATGAAAAACACCCCAGAGTAAGAGCTGAAGCTACGGAAAGGATTAAGAGGTGATGTCAGACTATATATATATATATATATATATATATATATATATATATATATATATATATATATATATATATATATATATATATATATATATATATATATATATATATATATATATACTATATATATATATATATATATATATATATATATATATATATATATATATATATATATATATATATATATATATATATATATATATATATATATATATATATATATATATTATATATATATATATATATATATAATGGAAATTTCTTGGTTATTTGAAATTTTTCAATGAAAACTATATTTTAATGATAATCTTTCCATGCCTCAAGCGACACTTTAACGAATATGAATATTTAATTTAAAATATTCTTCGTAATTTTCAATTACCTTTTTAAATTTTGAAACTAAAAAAACCAGAGGAAAGAAATAGAAAGATAAGATATTAATAAAGAGGGAAATTGGAAATAAAAATAGAATACAAAAATAATTAATTCCGTTAACTGAAGAAGAAAATATTAATAAATAATTAATTAATAAATAATTTAAATATGAAGAAAATTATAAGGAAATATGAAGAAACTGAAGAAATAGCTAAAAAGAAATATAAAATGAAAAAAAAAAAAAATCTAAAAATAATAATAAAATGGGAAAAAAAAAAAAACTAAAGAGAAATATTTTTTTTTTAAATGTTGAAAATAGAAAGAAAATATTAAATAAAAATATTCAGCATCTAAAATTATTTTCATATAAATATAGAAGCGCATTATTGAAACTTTTTTTTTTTCAAAGTTTTTCATTTAAGCTATTTTTAGCACGAATGGATTGGCATTTCTTTTGTTGCTTCAGTATTAAGCTATTAACTTGCTAAAAAAATTAGAATATACCTGCATATATATATATATATATATATATATATATATATATATATATATATATATATATATATATATATATATATATATATATATATATATATATATATATATATATATATATATATATATATATATATATATATATATATATATATATATATATATATATATATATATATATTATATATATATATATATATATATATATATATTATATATATATA
>SEYY01001528.1:5000-10000 GCA_009176605.1 Armadillidium nasatum | reverse complement strand
TGACACACTGACCTTCTTGTTTAGGTATATATATATATATATATATATATATATATATATATATATATATATATATATATATATATATATATATATATATATATATATATATATATATATATATATATATATATATATATATATATATATATAGTGTGTGTCCATTGTAATAGCATTATTATAGAGGGATTGACGCAACAATCAAAGGGCAAAAAGTGACGTGAGAATTAGTGAAAGCGGAATAGTTAATAAGACGAAAAATCCTAGACTCCACATTTTGAATGAGAACTGTATGAGTGGTACCACTATATATGTGTGAAGCGTACTCTATACAGGGGTGAAGAAAGCTTCACAAAGCCAAACCTCTTAGAGCTTTGTTTAAAAAAAAAAAAAAGGAGTAATGTGATCCTTCCAAGATAGATCACGAGAGAAAGAAACACCGAAAATATTAAGGACAGATGAAGGTTTGAGTTGTGTGTTTTCGAAGAAATCATAGTTGTGGAAGGTTGTTTTGAATAGAGTTATGGAAGAACCGAGTTCTTGATGCAATGAAAACGACCATGTTTCTCTACCCCAATTTAAAATATGAGAAGTATCAGAGGTTGGTTTCTGCAGGGCTTCCCTCCTTGCGTATATTAACTGCTGTTCGGGGGGCGGCTTTTAAACTAAAAAGAGAAATGAAAGGTGGAGTCCTCTTTATAGGAGTAGATAGGTGATGAAGTAAAAGTTTGTAGGTCATTGTTGAAAAGTAGAAAGTGTTGGGGATAGGATAGATCCCTAAAGAACATCACTATTAATATGTTTAAATGATGAACAGTGGCCATCTGCAAAAGCTGATATACGAGAAAAACGACCAGAAAGGAAGGCTTTCGATGTGTCCAGTGCTACGTTTAAAGTTTCACCGAAATTCCGAAGAGCGGAAGTCCAAGAGAATAAGAGAAGGAATTGATCATCAGTATAGTTTTTTTATTTTTTTATTTTTTATTTATTTATTTATTATTGCGAAACCCATTCTGGCTCTCAGAGATAAAATTAGAAGAATAAAAGAACTGATATTTCTTAATCTACAAGTTAAAAATATATTCGAACGCTTTTGAAGAACGGAGGTTAAAGAAATTGGATGGTACTTAAAGGGTCTAGAGAATTTCCCATTTTCACCTCAGGCTGAATGTGCGCACATTCCCGGCAGAAAGAGAAGGTTGAAGTAGAAAGGGAGAGACGAAATAGTTTACCAAGGTAGAGTGCACTTCAAAAGTACAAGTTTTGAGAACCACTTGAGGGGTATACCATCAGAATAGTATGCCTTCTTTGTGTTAAGCTCAGAAAGAGCAGAAAGACGCCTTTAGAAGAAATACCAATTTTAGGCATAAATGAGTTGGAGGAGGTTGAAGGTGTAGAAATCGTCTAAGGTGAATTAAAGGCAAAAGTATGAGCGAAGATTTCAACTTTAGAAGAAGGCAAAACGGCAATTGTTTATTTCACTCCTCTAGAAAATACTAGCTGATAGAAAGTGGAAGATGCAAAGTTAAAGTTGACATTTTATTGTAAAATGCCAGAAAGGGCGTGATCAAGGTGAACTGGAAAGGTTATTGTAATTTCGACGAAGAAATGAGTTTATGGAGTTACGGAGAATAAGTTTTGAATGATTCCGGGATGAAAGTACCCTTAACACCATATACCCAAAGGAAAGTAACCTTATTGCCTGAGAAACGAAACTTCCCTCCCCTTATGTATGTGTATATATATATATATATATATATATATATATATATATATATATATATATATATATATATATATATATATATATATATATATATATATATATATATATATATATATATATATATATATATATATATATATATATATATATATATATATATTATATATATATATATATATATATTGTAAAAGTATTTTATCTTCAATACATTTACGAGATATGATTTTCTCCTATTTTTTTTAAATTAACAAATTATTCATATATGAGGAAGCTCATAAAGCTCATTGTAATATTTCTTTTTACTTTATTTTATCTTAAGTTTATTTATTCTTTGTATAAATTGTAACTATATCTATTATTATTATTATTATTATTATTATTATTATTATTATTGTCGGTAGCGTACTTAAGATCTCAGACTATAAAAGGATGTTGATTTGAATTATTAACAAGAGAAGACTTTCCTAGGTTCTTGGATCTAGTCCTTTTAGTCGTGGCTAATTGGAATTGAAGGAACGGATTCTTGAATCCGATATTTGGTCTTGGCCAAACGCTGAGTGATGTTTTTTAACGTCCTCGAAGATCTTGTTCTTCTTGTTCAGCAACACAAGTTCTTGAGCTTGTGCAAGTTTAGAGATTAAGTAAGGATCTTGATCCTTATGGCAAAGTCCTGTCTTTGACCAAGTCAATAAACTTATCCTTCGTCTTCCCTTTTGAGACCCATTTTCCCCTTAACATTTTGTTTAACACCTTTTAATTATTTGTATAGCCTCCTAAGTCGCTCAGTTAAATGTTTGCTACCATTAATGTTTTTTTGTTTATTATCTTGCTGTAAATAAATATTATTAAGTAACTTATTGTTGTTTGTTTTGCCTCCTTTGAAGTTTCAGTCTCCCTTTATTTTTATATTGTAAACCTGACTTTGTGATTCCCCTTTTTAACCATCTTATTACGCTACCTCACAAAGTTCAGAGTTTATAATATATATATATATATATATATATATATATATATATATATATATATATATATATATATATATATATATATATATATATATATATATATATTATAATATATATATATATATTATATATATATATATATATATATATATATATATATATATATATATATATATATATATATTATATTATATATATATATATATTAGGGATGGAGCGATACCAAAATTTTTACCGATACCGATACCTAAAAATTACCAGATACCGATACGATACCGGTATCGGTATCGGAAAATATGCCGATACTACTACCGATACCGATACCGATACGATACTTTTACTCTTATCCAAAAATTTTGCCGATACCGATACCGTATATCCGAAAACCGATACCGATACCGATACCGATACCGATATCGGATAATATATATAAATATATATATATATATATTTATATATATATATATATATATATATATATATATATATATATATATATATATATATATATATATATATATATATATATATATATATATATATATATATATATATATATATATATATATATATAAATAAAATATTAAAACTCATTCATACTTCAATTCTTCAAAAAAAGATTTCCATTGTGTCAGACCTCTTTTGTATAGGATACTAATTTTTTTCTTCTCAGTACTCTATATAGAATGAAAAAGTTTATAACTTACTCTGTCTGTATTCTGAATAAAAATTAACAATAGGTGTTTGTTTGTTTAATGCCACTTTCTTTGTTGTGATTGTTGCTCATTTTTCTTTATTATTATTAATATTATTATTATTAGTAGTGGTAATGGTATTAGTAGTATTAACAGCAGTATCAGTTTATGATTATTATTATTATTATTATTATTATTATTATTATTTCTTTTTATAATCATTCCTATTATTATTATTATTATTATTATTATTATTATTATTATTATTATTATTCGGGTCATTATTTTTATTTTATTATTATTCCTATTATTATTATAGTAGTAGTAGTTGCAATAGTAATGTGTTATGCTTTTATCTTATTATATTATTACTCCACGGTAATTTCACTGAGATAACTGCTCTTGTCTTACACGAAATTTAATAAAATAATTAATACTTAATTTTTTTTTATCCAACGATAATAATAGTAATTAAAATAAAAATTGATATCTATATCTATATCTATATCTATATCCTCTCCCAGGAAGGGTTTTCACCCTGTCAGTGGAACCAGCATCTTTCCCCATCTGCTTGAAGAAGTTCTCCCAGAGCCCTCCAAAAGATCAAGTTCTTCGGCTCGCCGGTCCCCATGCCGGTCCATGAGTCCTATCCAGACTCTTCAGGTAGGGTTTTCACCCTTTCAGTAGGACCAACATCGTTCTCAAACCAACCTCCAAACACTCTCTCCCAGGGGTCTTCAAAAGATTGCGCTTCTTCGAAAAATGGTTCCCAATGCTGGTTCTGGAGTAGTTTCAAGCCGTTGACAGAGAAATCACAAGGCCGGATGGCTAGTCCTGTCGTCCTTGCATTTAGTTCTCTTCCCATGATCCGATCCTGTCGTCGAATTTCAAACTCTTGTTTTTAAATTTCAAATTCTTATTGTTAAAGTTTAATTTTTTTTCATTAAATGCCGAAAGTCCAATATATTGAAAGAATTGTTGCTCCTCTTAAATTTTGATATATAATAATTATATCAAAATTTAAGAGGAGCAATGAAATGGAATGAAAATAATTAAATAAAAAAATTATATAATTATAATATATGTTTATAGTATTGATAGTAATTTTAAATTTAAGGTAAGCATAATTATTAGTATAAGTGATTGTAATAATAATAAAAATAATGTTTAATAATTAATAATAATAATAGTTTTAATAAAAATGATAATAATAATGAAACAATCATAACAAACTGTTACTGCTGTTACTACTACTAGTAGTTGCAGTATTATTTGTAGTAGTAATAGGAATGGTAGCAGTAGTAATAGTGTTTTTTCATTATTTTTGTTATTATAATCATCATCTTCATCAGCGTCATCATAATTACCAACTATTATTATTATTATTATTATTATTATTATATTATTATTATATTATTCATTATTAATATAATTTTAATAATTAATAATAATAATAATAAATAATAATAATTAATAATAATAATATGAGATGATAATAATGATAATAATAATAATAATAATAATAATAATAATAATAATAATAATAATAATAAAATATTAATATAATTAATAATAATAATAAATAATAACTAATAAAATAAAAAAAAAAAAAAT
>SEYY01001527.1:215000-217500 GCA_009176605.1 Armadillidium nasatum | reverse complement strand
TAGTAAGAGCAGGAGAGTTGATGAGAAGAAATGACCTAGACTCCACCTTCTCTAGGAGAGCTGTATGAGTGTAACCACCCCAGATGTGTGAAGCATACTACATGCAGGGGCGAACAACACCCCTATACAGAGCAAGCAACTGGGGTGGAGTGAAGAAATTACTGAAGGCGCCTCAGAACACCTAACCTCTTAGAAGCTTGTTTAGAAAGAGAAGTAATGTGATCTTTCCAAGAAAGATCACGAGAAAAGGAAACACCGAGAATATTAAGAACAGATGAAGGTCTGAGTTGAGTGTTTTCGAAGAAGATATCATAGTTATGTGGAAGATTGTGTCGAGTAGTGGAGGAATTGAGTTTTGGTGGCATTGAAAACAACCATGTTCTCTCTGCCCCAATTAGAAATACGAGATAGATCAGAGGTCAGCTGCTCCAAGGCAACCCTCCTTGCTTCTAGTAACTGTTGTTGAGAGGGGCGCCTTTCAAATTGAAAAGAGTAATGAAGGGTGGAGTCATCAGCATACGAGTGGATGGGAGATGAAGTAACAGAGAGAAGGTCATTAATGAAAAGTAGAAAAAGTGTTGGGGATAGGACAGATCCTTGAGGAACACCACTATTAATAGATTTAAAGGAAGAACGGTGGCCGTCTACAACTGCTGCTATAGAACGACCGGAAAGGAAATCAGAGAGAAGGTCACAGAGAGAAGGATAGATTCCGAAAGAGGGAAGTTTGGAAATCAAAGCTTTGTGCCAGACTCTATCGAAAGCTTTCGATATGTCTAGCGCACAGCAAAAGATTCACCGAAATGCCGAAGAGCGGAGGACCAAGAGTCAGAGAGAGAAGGGAAAGGAGATCACCAGTAGAGCGTTTCTTACGAAAGCCATACTGGCGATCTGAGATAAGATTAGAAGAATTGAGATGTTTCCAAATCTTCCTGTTAAGGATAGATTCGAAAACTTTAGAAAGAACGGAGGTTAAGGAAATGGGACGATAGTTAGAGGGTTGAGAGGGGTCCCCCTTCTTCGGCACAGGCTGAATGAGCGCACGTTTCCAGCAAGAAGAAAAGGTTGAAGTAGAAAGACATAGACGAAAAAGTTTACCAAGGCAGGGTGCAAGCTCGGAAGCACAAGTTTTGAGAACCACAGGAGGGATACCGTCAGGACCGTACGCCTTCTTAGTGTTAAGCTCAGAGAGAGCAGAAGTGACGTCTTTAGAAGAAATTATAATTTTAGGCATAAATGAGTTGGAGGGGGTTGAAGGAGAAGGAACAGCTCCGGAATCGTCTAAGGTTGAGTTGGAAGCAAAAGTTTGAGCGAAGAGTTCAGCTTTAGAGGAAGGCAAAACGGCAGTTGTACCGTCAGAAGATACTAGAGGAGGGAAAGAGGAAGAAGCAAAGTTAGAGTTGACATTTTTGGCAAAATGCCAGAAAGGGCGTGAGGAAGTAGAACCAGAAAGAATGTTACATTTTATGCGGAGAAAAGAGTTTTTAGTATTACGGAGAATAGATTTTGCATGATTCCGGGATGAAATATAAGTTGCATGGGTTTCAGGAGTTTGAAGACGACGGTAATTCCTGAAGGCAGCATCCCTGTGGCGGATAGCACGAGAACAAGCAGAGTTAAACCAAGGTTTGTTAGGTTTAGTAGAAGGATGGAATGACTCCTCCCACAACTTGGGCTAGCGTCAACATGTTGACGCTACGCCCAAGTTGTGGTCGGTGAAATATTGAAGGGACTTTTCACTAGGCGAGATATGTCAGTAGAAGTTCTGGATTATTTCCTTTTGAACCATCAGTGGAGTAGTGGTCAACACAACGGACTTCCATCTTTTGGGCCCGGGTTCGATTCCTCGAAATTATAACATCACTAGCAGTTAATAAAATTATAAATAATGATTCCACGGTTGATTTATCATAGTGGTTATCAATAATATATATATATATATATATATATATATATATATATATATATATATATATATATATATATATATATATATATATATATATATATATATATATATATATATATATATATATGTGTGTGTGTGTGTGTGTGTGTGTGTGTTTGTCTATATAGGAAAGGGATAATTAAACTTCGATATTGAGTCTCAAAGTGTTATTTATAATTCTGAGGCAAACAAACCTGTAAATAGGTTTGTAAACAATGCACCAATTTTAAACAAAGCATCAATTATACGAGTAACAATGAGAGTTTACATAATTGAAACCGTGTAACTAGTTATGTTTACCAATTTAATTACGAATAAACAATGGAGGCGACGTCATATCAAATTGATCTGTAATTGAGAGAGCGAATCATTATTGAAAGAGATTTCGATTTCATTTCCCGCAAATTGCAAAAAAAGAATCCCTCCTCTTCTCTCTCTCTCTCTCTCTCTCTCTCTCTCTCTCTCTCTCTCTCTCTCTCTCTCACTCTCTCTCTCACTCTCTGTCTGTCTATGTCCATGTCTGTCTGTCTCTCTTTCTCTTTCTTTCTCTCT
>SEYY01001527.1:207500-210000 GCA_009176605.1 Armadillidium nasatum | reverse complement strand
GATTAAATTTAGTAGAACTTTGAGACAGACACACATATACACACACACGCACGCACACACGTACATAAATGCACACTCTCTCACTGACACATTAATGTTATAAAGTAAGTAAATTTTTGCAGAAGAATCAACTAAAGAGGGACGAAACACATTAACGTTTGTCACCGTAGGGAATAATTGTTTGAAGAACTGAAAATAAAAAAGGAGTTTAGCGATTCAGGAAAGAAGGTATTTAACAGTTCAGAGAGAGAGGGAGAGGGACAGATAAAGAGAGAGAGAGAGAGAGAGAGAGAGAGAGAGAGAGAGAGAGAGAGAGAGAGAGAGAGAGAGAGAGAGAGAGAGAGAGTAAAGAGAGAGAGAGTAAAGAGAAGAGAGAGAGGAGAGGTAAAGAGAGAGAGATAAAGAGAGAGAGAGAGGGTAAGCGAGAGGTAAAGAGAGAGAGAGAGTGAGAGAGAGAGAAAAATGTTTGTTTGAATAGACGATGAAAGATTATTTCAAGTGGATTTGATATATATATATATAATATATATATATATATATATATATTATATATATATATATATATATATATATATATTATATATAATATAATATATATATATATATATATATATATATATATATATATATATATATATATATTATATATATATACATATATATATATATATATATATATATATATATATATATATATATATTATATATATATATATATATATATATATATATATATATATATATATATATATATATATATATATATATATATATATATATATAATATATATATATATATAATATATATATATTATATATATATATATATTATATATATATATATATATATATATATATATATATATATATATATATATATATATATATATATATATATATATATATATATATATATATATATATATATATATATATATATTAGTTTTAAATTCCTATTTCTTCAAATTTCCAGATGGGTTTTATAAATTTTAAATATTACGGGCATGAGCAAAATACAGCAGAAAAAGGAAGAGTGGTTTATGAAACAAAATAGAATATCCCTCCTTTCATTTCGCGATAATTATAACTATATTATTAGGATTTTGTTATTTTCTTATTCTACTATTACACTTCATTCAATAATTTACATTAAGTTTTCTTTCATAAAATTTTCGTTACGAACACACACACTCTCTCTCTCTCTCTCTCTCTCTCTCTCTCTCTCTCTCTCTCTCTCTCTCTCTCTCTCTCTCTCTCTCTCTCTCTCTCTCTCTCTCTCTCTCTCTCTCTCTTTCACCAAATATAATTTTTGTTTTCGTTTTCTTATTATTTTATAAGGTTATTTTGAAGTCATCACACCTTCTCTAATTTATATATTGACAGTCTCTTTATGTTTTCTTTTGAATTTTGAAATGAATAATTGTTGTTTTATAAGTGGTTACCTTTCAATAACCTGAATATAAATTGAACAAAATATTAGACTCTATCATAAGGAATTCTTAAGGAAAAGTTTCTTTTTCAGCTTCTTTTACTATATGACATATCTGACTTCATTTATCATCATCAATTCTTGGTTTTGACAATTCTAGGGTTTGTGAATGAGGTTTCTTCCAGCGATTACGTTCCCGGGATTTTCTTACTTTTCCAATGTGTATTAGAGATTGTTGTCTTGGGGCAGCCTGATATGATGCACCTTTTGACCTTTTGATTAATGATCAACAGTTAATAAGAAATTCAGTCAAACCCTGGCTTCTTATGTCACTCGCGGATGTAATTTCAATTTAATTATTTAGAAATTCTAATTTTCTTGTTTCTGTTCATCATTTTGAAAATAAATCTTATTTTTTTTTTTACAGATCGCCACCGCTCACGGGCAGAGCCCTTTTCAAAGAGAGGGCACACCCAGAGAAAGAAAACTCACTCAAGCACACACCTAATTTATTCTGAAAAAAAGAAGAAAATTTCAGTTGACAAATTTAGTGTTTGTTTAACTTTTATATTTAACTGAATAAACTTGTCCAAAAGTTAATTTGGGGAAGTACTTATGCAAGAGACACCTTACACTGAAATGTTGATCTTCAATGACTTATACAATACACCTTAATTTTCAGACTGTTTATTTTACAGCAGGGATGTTAAACATGCGGACAACGAAACTATTAATACCTAGCTGTTGAATCTGTTGAAGCTTGTGTCGAGTTCTAAAATGTTTCGAAAAGAATTATCCAAATCTAAAGATTTGACATTAAAACATTAAGAGAGATGCCAATGTTTGGAACAATTTCCTTCTTGAACAGTTTTTTCTTCCATTCAACATTAACAAATCCGAAAGAAAGTATTTCGTTTAATTGATAAATATTTAGAATCAACACTGACAGTTATAATTAGTCATTGATTACAAATTTCAAATAAGTTGACTAAAACAAAATTAGTCAGTTATCTAGTAATCTGGTAGAAGAAATCAAGGGTTAAAACAAGCTGAACAGCTATTAAGAATATA
>SEYY01001527.1:182500-190000 GCA_009176605.1 Armadillidium nasatum | reverse complement strand
CATCTCCCTTATTCTTTCATTTCTAATCCTATCAATCTTCTCAATTTATATATCACTCTCAAACCTTTCATCTCAAAGACATTGAAACTTTTTCTCGCCCGAGCACTTATCATCCATGTTTCACACCCATACAATTAAGATGGTAAACACTTGCACTCAAACATTATCTTTATTTCTTTCGAAATTTTCCCTTTCTTCCATACTTCTCTTAGGCCCCCAACACTTTCATTCTCTCTACCACTCTATTCTTTATCTCTTTTTCCGTCCTACCCTTACCTTCCACCCAACATTGCTAGATATTTGAATTCATCCACGTCCTCAAGTTTCCATCATCACACTTCTACACCCCCATTCCTCCCTCCACATCTCCTCACACCACCTCCAATCCTCATAACTTTATTCTTTCGCTGGATTGACTTTCAATCTCGAGTTTGCACATTTCCCTTCAAACTCTCTCACAAGTATTATCAACTTTTCTCCAGATTCTGCCACCAACACATGCCGCATCATCTGCAAAAAGTAAAACATTCACTTCCCATTCACCCTCCATATTTCTCAACCTAATACCCTTCCCTTCTCTCTCTATTTTTCTAACTACACCATCCATCCAATATATATATATATATATATATATATATATATATATATATATATATATATATATAATATATATATATATATATATATATATATATATATATATATATATATATGATGGATCGGATGTCATATTTTCTAATTTGCGGATGCGGATGCGGATGCGGATGCGATGTCGAATTTTGGAGAAGCGTGGATGCGGATGCGGATGTGGATGTTGAATTTTCGATAGGGCGGATGCGGATGCGGATGTTTGAATTTTCGAAAGTGGATGCGGATGCGGATGCGGATGCGGATGCGGATGTTAATTTTGATGAAGATGCTCCGCGGATGCGGATGCCATCACATATATATATAATATATATATATATATATATATATATATATATATATATATATATATATATATATATATATATATATATATATATATATATATATATATATATATATATATATATATATATTATATATATATATATATATATATATATATATATATATATATATATATATATATATATATATATATATATATATATTATATATATATATATATATATATATATATATATATATATATATATATATATATATATATATATATATATATATATATATATATATATATATATATATATATATATATATAATATATATATATATATATATATATATATATATATATATATATATATATATATATATATATATATATATATATATATATATATAATATATATATACATATATATATAAAATGTAGAAATCTTTTAGCCTGGGGTTATCTTTTATTTTGCCTTGCCTTCTTTTGTCGAGAGTACGATAAGGGGAATGAGCGTCCCCTCTCTTCTTTCACATTCAGAGATCGACATTTGATCATAAATAACATTTATGATATAATATCATACCTGTTGAGGCGTTCAAAGCGACTTTTATCGCGAAAACTGAAAGGAAGGAAGGAATGTTTTAGTTTAAATCAGAATTGCTTCTGGGCGTTTACGAGGATCGATTCCCTTCTTAATGGACGAGGATATTGGATTGATGCGTCTTAATGGACAAACTTTAGATCTATTAATTGGCTCCACAACTTTTATTTCTTCAATAATTATATGAAGAGCAAATCTCAGCTGATATATATATATATATATATATATATATATATATATATATATATATATATATATATATATATATATATATATATATATATATATATATATATATATATATATATATATATATATATATATATACATATATATTCTTCGACTATCTTAACTCCAAAATAGAACACATTCTTTCTTCTCCTTTCCCTGAAATCCTCATTTTAGGTGATTTCAATGTTCACCACCGCCAATGGCTTTCATCTAGTTCTCTTGACCCAGCTGGTGAACTCGCATTCTAATTTTCTATTTAGAACAACCTTGGTCTCCCTACCCTATCTCTGACCGCCTTGGTGATAAACCCAACATTCCTGATCCTTTCCTTATTTCTTATCCTTCTCCTTACACTATCAAACTCTTTCCTCCTCTGGGTTCATCCGAAAGCCTTCTTTTCTCCGTATCTTGTCCTGTCTTTTCGAGTCTTGCGCAAGAACGGGCCCCAAATTCGGCGAGTAGACGTTTCTGGCATTTCGGTGTCACTAACTGGTCTGACTTGTCGTTGTACTTTCCTGATTTTCCATGGAATTATTACTCCTTGGGAGGGGTCCCTCCGAGTGTGCAGAGCGCATAACTGAGGTGATTCTCTCTGGCATGGAGGCGTACATTCCATATTCTTCCCTTCTACTAAACCTGACAAACCTTGGTTTAATTCTACTTTTTCTTGTGATATCCGCCACAGGGATGCTGCCTTCAGGGACTACCGTCGTCTTCAAACTCCAGAAATTCATGCAACTTATATTTCATCCCGGAATCTTGCAAAATCTATTCTCCGTAACATTAAAAACTCATTTCTCCGTTTAAAATGCAACAATCTTTCTGGTTCTGCTTCCTCACGCCCTTTCTGGCATTTTGCAAAAATTGTCAACCCTAACTTTGCTTCTTCCTCTTTCCCTCCTTTAGTATCTTATGACGGTACAACTGCCGTTTTGCCTTTTTCTATAGATGAACTCTTCGCTCCAATTTTTGCCTCAAATTCGACCTTATACGATTTCGGAGTTGTTCCTACTACTTCAACCCCCTCAAACTTATTTATGCCTAAAACTGTAATTTCTTCTAAAGGCGTCATTTCTGTTCTCTCTGAGCTTATTATTAAGAAGGCGTACGGTCCTGATGGTATTCCTCCTGTGGTTCTCAAAACTTGTGCTTCCGAGCTTACACCCTGCCTTGATAAACTATTTCGTCTATGTCTTTCTTCTTTAACATACCTTCTTGCTGGAAACGAGCGCTCATTCAACCTCTTTCATTATCTTGAAAATCTCATTTCATAACAGTTACTAAGGTAGCTTCAAGGAAACTAGGAGTTCTGCTCAGATTGAAAGAATTTTTATTTTAGAACATTTATCCACCCTTGAATGGAGAATAGTTCTCACATTTAGGGTGGGCTTTGGTTTCACCCTTCATTTACATAGGGTTGAGTACTAGCCTAAAAGAATTATAAAAGGTCCCCAACTTTCAAACTTCCCTAAACCTCTATCTTTTCTCTGTGACATAACATTGGTACACTACCTCTATTCTATAGGCAGTAGAATAGCACGTGTTTGGGGCAATTGAGCTCTCACATCCAACCAGCATTGCATTATCCTTATGGCACAAGGCGTCAGTTCCTTTAACAAGGATTTTGTGTGATTATTAATGGATGCTGTAGAATATCTGGTTTTAATAGTAATAATAATAAAAAAGATAATAATCATAAAAATATGAATAATAAAGATTGATTAATACTAATTAATGATTGATTGGTATTATTAAATATAATAATAACAATAATAATAATAATAATAATGATGATAATTTAATAAATAAAAATACAGATGATTTTTTTTTACATATTGCTCTCATAATTCTACAAAATAATAATAATAATAATAATAATAATAATAATAATAATAATAATAATAATAATAATAATAATAATAATAATAATAATAATAATAATAATAATAATAATAATAATAATAAAGTGAGATTTATCCATATTCAAAAACTTTTCTGCCAAATCTTAGATATGATGAGGATCATACCAGTATATAGGCCCCTACATTTTGTTTTCTTTTCAGGGTAAATAATAATAAGGTACAAGTATATATATATATATATAATATATATATATATATATATATATATATATATATATATATATATATATATATATATATATATATATATATATATATATATATATATATATATATATATATATATATATATATATATATATATATATATATATATATATATATATATATATATATATATATATATATATATATATATATATATATATATATATATATATATATATATATATATATATATATATATATATATATATATATATATATATATATATATATATATATATATATATATATATATATATATATATATATATATATATATATATATATATATATATATATATATATATATATATATATATATATATATATATATATATATATATATATATATATATATATATATATATATATATATATATATATATATATATATATATATATATATATATATATATATATATATATATATATATATATATATATCAGTTGAGGGCAACAGAAAGAAACAATTTTTCATTCTATTATAGTGTGTATTCTAAGTATTTCTTATTGGAACATGTGTTCTATTTATAATAAGTATCAGAGAAGATGCTTTCAAATTTGTTTACACATTGTTCATCGTCACCGAAAACCCCTAAAGTGTTTTCGCATTCGTTCGAAGTTATTTTCATTAGTGGCATCGAGCCATCAATAACACACACCCTTATCCCAACTTGGAAATGTCATTGTGTAAAGCTGAAGAGGGATCGAATATGGCTCGACAGATGCAACTGGCATTAATAATCGGAAAAGCCACCATCAATTTTCCTCTACTCGATTTAATAAAGAGCGATTTTGGAGAATCTTAATGAACTACAAATATGATTCAATTGTATAACATCGGCGAAAGATTTCGAGTGTCTTATTCAGAGGCGAGAGAGAAAGAGGCTCACAACAACCTCTTCTAAATTTTGAATAATACAATAGGAAAATGTAAGCTTCGAATATTTAATCAAATATTGATTTTGTGACGGAGTCAAGGTCTCTTGCTGTGAGTTTTATTTTATTTATTTATATTCTCTCAATGTTTATTTATTATTTGTCATTATTATTATTATTATTATTATTATTATTATTATTATTATTATTATTATTATTATTATTATTATTATTATTATTATTATTATTATTATTATTATTATTATTATTATTATTATTATTATTATTATTATTATTATTATTATTATTATTATTATTATTATTATTATTATTATTATTATTATTATTATTATTATTATTATTATTATTATTTTTTATTTTTTTTTTTATTATTTTTTTTTTTTTTTTTTTTTTTTTTTTTTTTTTTTTTTTTTTTTTTTTTATTTATTATTTATTATTATTATTATTATTATTATTATTATTATTATTATTATTATTATTATTATTATTATTATTATTATTATTATTATTATTATTATTATTATTATTATTATTATTATTAATATCATTATTATTATTATATTATTACTTTATAACTTCTTCTTCTTCTTCTTCTTCTTCTTATTATTATTATTATTATTATTATTATTATTATTATTATTATTATTATTATTATTATTATTATTATTATTATTATTATTATTATTATTATTATTATTATTATTATTATTATTATTATTATTATTATTATTATTATTATTATTATTATTATTATTATTTATTATTATTATTATTATTATTATTATTATTATTATTATTATTTATTATTATTATTATTATTATTATTATTATTATTATTATTATTATTATTATTATTATTATTATTATTATTATTATTATTATTATTATTATTATTATGTTATTGTTATTATTATTATAGAAGACAATACGTGAAATTAGGAGGTGCATCATTTTCCCTAGCCCCAATTTCTCAAGGAGTGCCTCAGGTATCTATTTTGGCTCCACTATTCTTTAACATATATACAAAGGACTTCCAAAACTGTCATAATTTTCTACACTCTCAATATGCTGACGGTGCCGCTATTATAGTATCAGACCGTAATACAGATACCCTAAACACAAAAGTAAATAACGTATTAGAAAATGTTGTAACATGGGTAGGGGCTAACAGGCTTTCTCTGAATCTCCAAAAGACACAATACTTAGTAATGACAAACGATCAAGCTAAATGTTATGGCAAGAGACAATCATAAATCAAGCCACATCTGCAAAACTATTAGGAATTATTTTCGATGAGAAACTCTCCTTCAAATAAACACGTCAATAGTCTTATTAGCAAACTTGCATATGACACCTATGCATTTCTGAAGATAAAAGCTTTATACCAAAATATAAACTAAAAAATCTATATTACAGGTTTGTTTACCCACACCTACTCTGTAATTTACCTGTATGGGGATGTGCAAGTGTATACCAACTACAGTCCGTAATAACAATATATGAAAAAATAACGTATATTATCTGGATCTCACAATTACTATGAACATACAAGCCAACTCTTCAAAAAATTATCCATACTCAAGCTACCAGATATGCTTACTCTAACAATGGCTACTCACACTTTCAAAGTCATAAAAGGAATGACAAATGAACTCCAAATAGTAATGAATAACCAGAATGTAAGAATATCAAATCTACTAACTACAAACTCACGTACACTAGGTAAAACAAAGTACACCCTAACCAAATCTCGTAGAGCTATATCGAAGAGCTCACAGGACGAATTCGCCCCATTTCAGTTTTGTATTAATACATGTAAAGTATGCGATTTTTGTTTGTACAACTTTTACAACTGGAAAAATGAATAAAGATTAATGATTAAATATTATTTTTATTACTTTTTTTAATTTATTTTTTACTGCAGAATTACGAAATTATATCTGTAAACACATGCACACACAGGTACACGCACAAAGAGCACACACACGGATTATATATATATATATATATATATATATATATATATATATATAATATATATATATATATATATATATATATATATATATATATATATATATATATATATATATATTATAGGTTCAAGAATGTGACAGAAAAAAACAGTGAAAAAAAAATCATCTAATCTAAAGCTAAACGCATATATATGAAGTGATTTAAGATTTAGGCCTTTTAGAGAGGAAAATTTAGTAAAGAACCTAAAACAAATGATGGCAATGAGTTCCACAGAATAGAGGTGGCTTGAGAAGTACTATAGCGAACCAGCGTTAAGTTATCAATCTCCTCACAAACTTCATATGATGACAAGGCACAGGTTTTACTGCGACGGTACTTCTTCTTCAAAGATGTAAAATGTGAGATATGAATTCCATAACCACAGAGATAGGTTAAAGGAGTCAGATATTTGGGAAAAATTTATGGTCTCATTTAAACTTAACAGAAAGACAGACAGACAGACAGACAGACAGACAAACAGACAGAGAGCCGAAGATCTTTAAAAATGCACATTATACTTTGTCATTTTTTAAACTAAACTAAAAATGATAAAAAAAATAGAGCTTTTGAAGTAATATTTGAAGAAACTTCTCAAAATTCTCAAAGTCTGGACCGAATTTTCGGTATAATGAAAATAATATAAAGATGAAGAGTCTTGTCACTGTATTTGATGAAAAACAATTTATATTCTTGGTGAGGAA
>SEYY01001527.1:170000-175000 GCA_009176605.1 Armadillidium nasatum | reverse complement strand
GGTGACCTATATGACCCCCTCCCCTCCTCCCTTCCCCCCCGACACTACCACCCCTTCTCTAAGGGTTACACACTGAAGGTGGGAAACCCTATCCCAATTAAAAATATTTATTTTTACTCCCAAGAGATGGGATTCCAGACTTCGTTAAGGGTTCATCCCCATCCTTGTTAAAACACATTGTATACACTACTCTCTCGTCGCACCGGTCAACCGAGCAACCCTCGAACCCCGAACCATATTAAAAATAGCTCCGTTGGAATTGGCATTATCTCATCTATATCGGTTCCCATAGTAACAAATTTCATCATGGGGCCCTTCTTAATTCTCTTTATTATTATTATTATTATTATTATTATTATTATTATTATTATTATTATTATTATTATTATTTTATTATTATTATTATTATTATTATTATATTATTATTATTATTATTATTATTATTATTATTATTATTATTATTATTATTATTATTATTATTTAATTTTCTTTATTAACTTATTAATTTTCTAAAAGTTCCTATCTCATGCTATAAGTAAAGTCTTCAGTAGAGGTAAGTGACATTTAATGTTAAGTTTAATTAAATAGAAATTGAATGGAGATAGTAAATTGATTGATGAACCTGAAAATATACAAAAAAAAAAGTGAAAGAGAAACATGTTAAACTGAAGATAAAGAATAACGATAGAGCCAAAAAAAATTTGATTACAAGATGGATTAAATATTATAAATATTTTTTTTGCTTTTCGAATAAACCAAAGAAGATTAGGATGAAAAGGTGAGGAATAATTTTGAATGAAGATTAAATTTCATATTAAATTAACCAAGTCTCAAGAAAAGGTGCTGGGGAAAGTAGAGATGTGATAATTTTTATAAAAGAAGTAGAAGTTAAAAGAACACTACTGCAACTGGAAATTTAACAGCATTTCTGCTTGTTCTTTTATCCATACTGTTTTTTTTAACTATACCTTCTTTTTTCTCATATAACTTGCTTATGTAATCAATTTGAGAAATTCCTTTGTTTTAAGCACACATTCGACAAGTGTCCTTTCCTTTGAGGACAGTAACTATAGAAATCTTAAATCGTAATTCAGGAGTTCTACCCTTTTTCTTCCTTTAATATGATTCTCTCATTAAGAATGAGAGCAGAAAAATCTTGGAATATTATAATATTATATATATATATATATATATATATAATATATATATTATATATATATATATATATATATATATATATATATATATATATATATATATATATATATATATATATATATATATTATATATATATATATATATATATATATATATATATATATATATATATATATATATATATATATATATATATATATATATATATATATATATATATATATATAAAATACCTTCAAGGATTTAATTAAGGAAATCTTTTGACTCAATCGCAAAAATACTAAATAAATGGCAATGGTATGGGGAAATACGGGAAATTTGGTGAAACATTGAAAAAAATGAATATTTTGGGCTTAAAATTAACGAGAGAGTTCGACACAGAAGTAATGAATGGTTTATTTTGATGCAGGAGTTAAGCAGGGAAATGTTTTCAGTCTATCTCTATTTTCTTCATTATTTTGTTAATAAACAACTTATAAGTCAAAAATGAGGTCGGAAGGCTTGATGATAATGTGATGGCTTTTGCTGGTGATCTATTGTGAAATATTAGTGAAGATGGCTCAAAAATTGCTTTGCTGAATTTTAATTTTAATTAAAAATGATGAGAGGAATTCAAAGGTGGAAAGAGTTTAAAGTATAAAAAGAAGAGGTAGAGGTTAATGAGAAATTTAGTATGTTGTTTTTCTCAAAGACTATTAGAAATCAAGAAAGGAACGTCAATATCTGTTTGAGATTATTGGAAATGTAGAAATAACATTCGAACTAACAACTTCTATCTTGAGAGAAAGAAAAATGGCATTGAAGTTAGTGAACATTGAAATTACCATGCATGATAATTTTCGAGAGGAATTAACGCAAGAAAAGGCACTATAAAAGGTACTGTAAAAGGTACTTCATTTTGGAGCTTAAGTAGTAGAAGAATTTTGTTTTGAAAAGTAAATTAAGTTAGGAGACAAATTTAAAGAACAAGTGGATTTTGTCGTAGACTGGCAAGAGAGTCCAAACTGATTGCTAGCTCCTACTGAACGTGAGAATTTCAAGGCATATATATATATATATATATATATATATATATATATATATATATATATATATATATATATATATATATATATATATATATATATATATATATATATATATATATATATATATATATATTTTATTTATTATTTATATATAAAATCTATTAATGTGATATATGAAAAATCTTTTATAAATAAATAAGGTAAATTTCATGACTTCCAAATTTTAAAAACAAAAATTATTTTTATTTCAAAATTTTACAAACTTCAAAGTCTCGTTTGTTCACCGAGCAAATCTTTTCATTTCATATTTTTTAAACCAACTTTACATAAAAATACAATTTATATTAAAGAAAACACTTTCAACTTACCAAGCTAATACAAATCCTCGATTTTTGTCCCATTCTTCTAGAGTGTAATCACAATCCAATATCACATCTGTAACATTCGCTTCTATAATACTTGGAACTAATAAGCGTTCAATGTGAAGACTTGCACAAAAACCTATATATATATATATATATATATATATATATATATATATATATATATATATATATATATATATATATATATATATATATATATATATATATATATATATATATATATATATATATATATATATATATATATATATATATATATATATATATGTGTATGTATGTGTGTGTGTGTGCGTGTGTGTGTGTGTGTGTGTGTGTGTGATTCGGTTTCGATACTCCAATTTAAATAAATAAAGTTGTTGTTCCTTGAACGCGAATCAAATCGAACTAATTTGATTAATGATTTCTTCATATATTTTCTTAATGAAAACTTTTCTTAATTTTAATAATCGTTCGCAATTATTGAAATAGCAGAAATATTCTTGGAATGATTTCTCTCTGCTATTATATTTAAGATATATTCAAAATTAACTATTTAACTCCAGTAGTTCCCTTCCGCTTCCAGAAGAGGCAGAGGAGAGATAGTTTCTGTCATTTCAAACCTATTGAAGAAAGTAGCAAGAACTTTAAAAAAAATATTTAACATTTACAAGAAGATTTCTGTACTAATTTTAGAACGTGAATTAAAAATTTTTGTTTTCTTAAAGACAAGATTTAAAAAAAGAGAAGGACTAAAATTGTAAAACAAAAACATATCCGCTGGTTATAAACTGTAAAAAAGTTTTAAAAGTTAATTAAATTTTTCCTTTTGATAATAAGTATTAATCGATTCGACCAAAAGTTAGTTACAAAAATAGCAAATTACTACCCAGAGTCAATTTGATATTATTATTATTATTATTATTATTATTATCATTATTATTATTATTATTATATAATAATAATAATAATAATAATAATAATAATAATAATAATAATAATAATAATAATAATAATAATAATAATAATAATAATAATAATAATAATAATAATAATAATAATAATAATAATAATAATAATAATAATAATAATAATAATAATAATAATAATAATAATAAATTGGTGTGAGGAGCAGATATATATATATATATATATATATTATATATATATATATATATATATATATATATATATATATATATATATATATATATATATATATATATATATATATATATATATATATATATATAATTTTCACTAAATCTGTATAAATAATTAAAATTGCAGCGAATTAATAATAGAAATTCTTATCATATCGTTTTAAGTATAATTGAAACCAATGATTTTTATTTTAAAATGATGAGATTTAAAATAATAATAAGACACTTTAATAATAATACTAATAATAATAATAATAATAATAATAATAATAATAATAATAATAATAATAATAATAATAATAATAATAATAATAATAATAATAATAATAATAATAATAATAATAATAATAATATTAATAATAATAATAATAATAATAATAATAATAATAATAATAATAATAATAATAAATAATAATAATAATAATAATAATAATAATAATAATAATAATAATAATAATAATAATAATAATAATAATAATAATAATAATAATAATAATAATAATAATAATAATAATAATAAGACACTATAAATAATTGCAGTCTATTGCTATTTTTTTTCTTCTCAAACTAGAAAACATTTTTAGTACACGAAAATCACTACTAATAAAATTTAAGAAGTTAGATTGTGTTTTTATTTCAGATTATTATTATCATATAAATCTCAGATACATTTCGTAAAATTCTGACATTTTATTTAATCGACTTAATTAGATGTATTTTGGTAAAATATGAAATGAGGCATTAGTTTTAGAGCAGATACCATATATATATATATATATATATATATATATATATATATATATATATATATATATATATATATATATATATATATATATATATATATATATATATATATATATATATATATATATATATATATATATATATATATATATATATATATATATATATATATATATATATATATATATACCTTTTGAAAAGCTTTTGTTTTAGCCGTTAATTAAATGCGTAAATAAATAATTTAATAAAATATTATGAACCCATTTTAATAAGCGAAAAACGAAGAAACAGTTTCCCTTTTCACAATATCGGTATTGAAATATCCTAACTCGGTGTTACAGGTACCTATTGCACTCGCATTTTAAGAGGAAAGGCAGTTTTTTTTTTAATTAAGAGTTTATAAATAATAGAAATGTAATTAGAGTTTTTAATTCGAGTTTAGGGGAAAAGCTGATTAGTTTTAATTTATTAATTAATGGTTTTCATCTTTAATGGCTGATAAATAATTATAATCAAATAAAACCAAACAAACTTCAAAAAC
>SEYY01001527.1:157500-160000 GCA_009176605.1 Armadillidium nasatum | reverse complement strand
AAAAATTTTTAGCCTCCGATTTGGAAGTAAACTTTAAAGAAAACACACCTATATATATGTAATATATATATATATATATATATATATATATATATATATATATATATATATATATATATATATATATATATATATATATATATATATATATATATATATATATAATATATAATAATAATAATAATAATAATAATAATAATAATAATAATAATAATAATAATAATAATAATAATAATAATAATAATAATAATAATAATAACTGTGTGTTAGTGAACACTTAAATGTAATTCGTTGAATTATATAGAAAGGTGGACTTCATTTTTACAGAGCAATTAAATATTGTGGCATGAACGAAATCTGAAAGAGCTCAGAACCCCTATCCTCCTAAGACTTGATTTATGAGAAGAACATATGATTAATTATTAAAAGTAGGGTGTTTAAAAGGTATAAAACATAGGGGAGGTTTTAGTATTGTTTAATAAAAAATGAATATGAGGTTAGATGCTCTGAAGCGCCTTCAAAATTTCTTCCCCCCAGTTGCTTTATCTTTATAGGGGTGTTGTTTAGGCCCTTTATGGAGTGCGCTTCACACATCTGGGGTGGTTCCACTCATGCAACTCTCTTTGACAAGGTGGAGTCTAGGGTTTTTCGTCTTATTAACTCTCCCGCCCTCATTAATTCTCTTCAATCTCTTTCTGCCCGTCGAACTGTTGCCTCACTCTTTCTATACTATCGCTATTACAATGGACACTTCTATTCTGAACTTCACCCGTCGCATATCTCCTCAACTGAAAAGGGTTCGTGCCACAAGCCTTTCAACACAGTCTCATCTTTTCTCTGTTCAACTCT
Organism: Armadillidium nasatum; assembly: GCA_009176605.1. NCBI lineage: Eukaryota > Metazoa > Arthropoda > Malacostraca > Isopoda > Armadillidiidae > Armadillidium > Armadillidium nasatum. The sequence goes on along the minus strand of SEYY01001527.1, from coordinate 159,151 downwards.
CCTAGCCCAGACTTAAACGCTATGCTCAATCTTACATGTACTCTACTTTTAAAACCTGAAACACACTCCCTTTATCAGTTTTCCCACCTTCCTTTGATCTGCTCACTTTCAAGCGCCGTGTATAGGGACATGTCGGCGTTTAACGATCGGGATCTGGTATTGCCACAACTCTGGTGGTAGGCCTCTGGCCTTTGCCCACCAAAGGAGACATAAAATTTTTTTTAAAATAATTAAATAGTTGTTTAACGACATGTCTTCGATATAAGAAATGATTGGTGAAGAAGCGAAAGATATGAAAAATAGCAATAAACTATTCACAGATTGCAGAGAACAGAACAAAAACTTGACGAACGACACTATTAATAGATTTAAAGATGATCGGTGGTCGTCCATGAAACCTACTCTAAAGTAACCGAAAAATGAAATTACAGTTAGTGTTGTAGAGATCGGCGGATATGGTAAATAGAAATTTGGATATAAATATTTTCATTTGAGTTTCACATTAGAATCAAATAAAATTACGAGTCGGTAATATTTTCCAAATTGGATAGTATAGAAACTAAGATTTTAGAATCGTAGTTACAGCGTTGAGGGAAATCATTTTGAAAAATACTACTGTAAACTAGCACACATGGAATGAAATGGAATTATAGAAGTTCATAGGAAGAGCCAACACAGTTGTAACCTTGGAAGAAGTCAGAGAAGGAAAAAAGTTTTTGAAAAATATTGAACTAACGAGATAAAAAAGAAGTATTATTGTATGTCTAAAACATATTTGGTATAAATAAAGAATAATAAACATAAGCAGAGAGTTTGAAGATGATGGTAATTTCTGAAGAGAGGTCAGAGAGAACTCATGGTTTGTGTTTTAATTAAATGAAATAAATTGTAACGTACTGAATACCTTCATTCCAGAGGGAAGCATTCATGTTAATTTTTTGATTTTTTTTATATATCTCCTCTGATGGGTGCAGGTCAGTAGCCTCCTAATTTCCACAAGAGTTTGGGGAATATCAAAAGCAAAGTCTAATTAAAGGCTGACATGTCCTGATACAAGGTGTTTGAAGGTATGTAAATCAAAAGAAGTTAGAAAAATAAATAAGAGGAGTGTGTTCAAGACTTTACCAGTAGAGTACATGAAACACTGAGCATAGTAGCTAAGTCTGGGGTCAAAGAGATGGACAGAGAAAGGATGAGACTGTATAGAAAGATATGTCTTACGAGCACTTCTCAACGGAGGAGGTATGCGACGGGAGAGTCCTGAAGAGCAGTGTCCGTTGTAATAGTGATAGCATAGAGAGACTGACGCAACAATTCAACAAGTAGAAACTACAGAGAGTTAGTGAGAGCGAAAGAGTTTTTAAGACGAAAAGCACTAGACTCCACTTTTTCAAGGAGAGCTATATATGTGGAACTACCTCAAAGGTGTGAAACTACTCCATACAGTCGGGAAGCACACTTCTAAAAGAACAAGCAACTGGTGTGGCGTGAAGAAATTCTGAAGGCGCCTCAGAACATCTAATCTGTAGAAGTTTGCTTAGAAAAAGAAGTAATGTAATCCTTTCAAGAATCAAGAGAAAAATATATACCTAGAATATTAAGGACAGACGTAGGTTTAAAATGCTTGTTTTCGAAGATGACGAAGTTGTGT
>SEYY01001527.1:142500-147500 GCA_009176605.1 Armadillidium nasatum | reverse complement strand
CTTCCCTTATACTGTAAAACTCTTTCCTCCTCTGGGTTCATCCGATCACCTTCTTATCTCTGTATCTTGTTCTGTCTCTTCAAGTCTTCCGCAAGAACGGCCCCCGCCTTCGGCGAGGAGACGTTTCTGGCATTTCGGTGCCACTAACTGGTCTGACTTGCGGTCGTACTTTTCTGATTTTCCAAGGAATGATTACTGTTTCCGTGGGAGGGGTTCCTCGGAGTGTGAAGAGCGCATAACGGAGGTGATTCTCTCTGGCATGGAGGCGTACATTCCATATTCTTTCCCTTCTACTAAACCTAACAAACCTTGGTTTAACTCTGCTTGTTCTCGTGCTATTCCGCCGCAGGGATGCTGCCTTTAGGGATTACCGTCGTCTTCAAACTCCAGAAACTCACTGCAACTTATATTTCATCCCGGAATCGTGCAAAATCTATTCTTCGAGATACTAAAAACTCTTTTCTCCGTAGAAAATTCAATAATCTTTCTGGCTCCTCTTTCTCTCGCCCTTTTTGGCATTTTGCCAAAAATGTCAACTCTAACTTTGCTTCTTCCTCTTTCCCTACTCTAGTATCTTCTGACGGTTCAACTGCCGTTTTGCCCTCCTCTAAAGCTGAACTCTTTGCTCAAACTTTTGCCTTTCATTCAACCTTAGACGATTCCGGAGCTGTTCCTACTCCTTCAACCCCCTCTAACTCTTTTATGCCTAAAATTGTAATTTCTTCTAAAGATGTCATTTCTGCTCTCTCTGAGCTTAACACTAAGAAGGCGTACGATCCTGATGGTATTCCCTCCTGTGGTTCTCAAAACTTGTGCTTCCGAGCTTGCACCATGCCTTGGTAAACTATTTCGCCTATGTCTTTCTACTTCAACCTTCCCTTCTTTCTTGAAACGTGCGCTCCTTCAGTCTGTGCCAAAGAAGGGGGACCCCTCTCAACGCTCTAACTACCGTCCAATTTCTTTAACTTCCGTTCTTTCTAAAGTTTTCAAATCTATCTTTAACAGGAAAGATTTGGAAACATCTCAATTCTTCTAATCTTATCTCTGATCGCCAGTATGGCTTTCGTAAGAAACGCTCTACTGGTGATCTTCTTTCCATTTCTCTCGGACTCTTGGTCCTCCACTCTTCGGCATTTCGGTGGAACTTTTGCTGTCGCGCTGGACATATCGAAAGCTTTCGATAGAGTCTTCCACAAAGCTTTGATTTCCAAACTTCCCTCTTTCGGAATCTACCCTTCTCTTTGTGGCCTTCTCTATGATTTCCTATCTGGTTATAGACGGCTACCGTTCATCCTATAAATCTATTAATAGTGGTGTTCCTCAACTATCTGTTCCATCCCCAACACTTTTCTAGTTTTCATTAATGACCTTCTCTCTGTTACTTCATCTCCTATCCACTCCTATGCTGATGACTCCACCCTTCATTACTCTTTTCAATTTGAAAGGCGCCCCTCTCAACAACAGTTACTAGACGCAAGGAGGGTTGCCTTGGAGCAGCTGACCTCTGATCTATCTCGAATTTCAAATTGGGCAGAGAAAACAAGGTTGTTTCAATGCCTCAAAAACTCAATTCCTCCATCTCTCCACTCGACACAATCTTCCACACAACTATGATATCTTCTTCGAAAACATTAAACTCAGACCTTCATCTCTTCCTAATATTCTCGGTGTTTCCTTTTCTCGTGATCTTTCTTGGAAAGATCACATTACCTCTCTTTCTAAACAAGCTTCTAAGAGGTTAGGTGTTCAGTATTTCTTCACTCCACCCCATTTGCTTGCTGTGTAAAGGGGTGTTGTTCGCCCCTGTATGGAGTATGCTTCGCACATCTGGGGTGGTTCAATATATACAGCTCTCCTAAAGAAGGTGGAGTCTAGGGCATTTCGTCTCATCAACTCTCCTTGCTCTTACTAACTCTCTTCAATCTCTTTCTGAGCTTCGAATTGTTGCATCACTCTCTATAATATCGCTATTACAATGACACTGCTCTTCTGAACTCTCTCGTCACATACCTCCTCCACCGAGAAGGGCTCGTGCGACTCGACTTTCTACACAGTCTCGTCCTTTCTCTGTCCAACTCTTTGACCTCAGACTTAACCGCTATGCTCTGTCCTACATGTACTCTACTGGTAAAGTCTTGAACACACTCCCTTCTTCTATTTTTTACAACTTCCTATGACTTACACACGTTCAAACGTCGTGTATCAGGTCACGTCGGCCTTTAATTTGACCAGGCTTCCTTCTTTCCCCCTAACTCTGGTGGAATTTTAGTAGGCCTCTGGCCTTTGCCCACCAGAGGTGAAATAAAATATATATATATATATATATATATATATATATATATATATATATATATATATATATATATATATATATATATATATATATATATATATATATATATATATATATATATATATATATATATATATATATATATATATATTTAATTGTATATGTCGGTGCGGTGCGGTGCGTGGTGCACTGATTTCGGTGCGGTGCGGTGCGCTTAGTTTAGCTTTTGGTGCGGTGCGGTGCGGTGCACTGCATTTTGCTTCCGGTGCGGTGCGGTGTGGTGCGCAATGAATGCCAACTGGTGCGGTGCGGTGCACGACGACCTGGTGCGGTGTGGTGCGGTGCGGTGCGGAAAATTCCGGAGCTCGGCCAACCCTATATATATATATATATATATATATATATATATATATATATATATATATATATATATATATATATATATATATATATATATATATATATATATATATATATATATATATAAAACACTATAACCGTGTAAAATTTTAGACAGTAAAAAACCACCACAGGAAATAAAAACAAAAATTAAAATTGGAGCAAGGCTTTCGAAGGGATAGCCACCCTTCCTCTTTCAGGCTCTAGTTTAATATAATAATTAAACTAGAGCCTGAAAGAGGAAGGGTGGCTATCCCTTCGAAAGCCTTGCTCCAATTTTAATTAAGTTTTATTTTTATTTCCTGTTGGGTTTTTTACTGCATATATATATATATATATATATATATATATATATATATATATATATATATATATATATATATATATATATATATATATATATATATATATATATATATATATAAGAAGAAAATATTGTCATCAATGCTTTTATACCATTTGTAAAATTCTATCATTTTATTACAAAAGTTTTCCAATAATTTTGTCTTCAAGTTTATGTTTCTTTATTCCTTCCTTTCAAGACTTTGCTTCTTTATCTCTCATAAGAAACCAGTTATGCACTAAAATACCATGTCAAAATTATGCCCTTTTGCCGGCTAGTATAAGTTTTAAAGGATTAAGTATTAGGATATATATATATATATATATATATATATATATATATATATATATATATATATATATATATATATATATATATATATATATATATATATATATATATATATATATATATATATATATATATATATATATATATATATATATATATATATATATATATATATATATATATATATATATATATATATATATATATATATATATATATATATATATATATATATATATATATATAGCGAGAAAAAGAAAATCAAAGAATATTAAATAAAGGACAGACGAAAGTGTGAGTTTTTGTGTTGTGAAGATGTTATAGTTGTGTGGAAGGTTTTGACGAGGAACTGAGTTTCTGAGGCATTAAAAACGAGCATTTTTTCTCTTCCACAATTTGTAATACTAGATAAATCAGATTCCCAGCTCCAAAGTTACCATTCTTTTGTTTATTAATTGCTGTTAGGAGGGGCTCCTTTCAAACTGAAAAGAGTAATGAATGTTAGAGTCATCGGCGTAGGAGTGGATAGAAGATAAAATAACAGAGAGAAGGCCGTTAATGAAATCTAACATTCGAATGGTTATTTGCTGGAAAAATACAAAAATATTCATCGATGACATCTTCCTTTTTATATCAATACTGGAATGGTGGTAGATTTTCCACCTCCTCATTTCAATGATCACTATCTACATATATATTGTAGAGCAGTTGACATAAACATCATCCTCAGCGATGTTGCAAATCCTGACCCAGTTAATTTTGGGACATATGATTGCAGAAGTTATTTTTAATGAATATTTTTAAATCTGTTTTCCTGAGACATTGAAAACTTCTCTTTTGCTATTTTTCATGTGGAAATTTATGCGGAGGGTTCTGACACAAAACTACTTCGACCCACATTTTCCTTTTATATATATATATATATATATATATATATATATATATATATATATATATATATATATATATATATATATATATATATATATATATATATATATATATATATATATATATAGATAGATAGATAGATAAATAGATAGATAGATAGATAGATAGATAGATAGAGACTACATTTTTGATCTTCCTTCGAATATGAGATGAAATTTCATAAGTATTTAATTTACCATTTATGAAAATAAATTCTCATATTGAAAACCTGAATTTTACAAATGACTTTTACCAATTAATTTTAAAAATGATAGCTAAGAGCTCTTCGATAGAATGATCTAATAAAAAATCATCATTAAAATTGAGGCAAGTTGAAGATAATACATTACAAAGGCTCAATTTTATCTTGTTTTCTTTAATAATATATGCTGGAGAGAATGTTGGATATAAGTACGATAGTAAGACAACAAAAATAGCATGATAGAAAGTGTAATAACGCAATCCTTTGCAATATTTTCAATTTAAATTACAAATTGATAATATAGGAACTAAAAATGTATATAAAATTGACATAAAAATGAAAACTTTTATAATCAATGTTTTTATTTCATTGCAAATTTCATTTTCAAGCTTAAAGGGATTTTTATTTGATTTGTTTTTATTTCATTCTTTATTTTGACATCTTTTACTGCTGAACTACACACATAAACACACAAGCATATATATATATATATATATATATATATATATATATATATATATAATATATATATATATATATAT
>SEYY01001527.1:132500-137500 GCA_009176605.1 Armadillidium nasatum | reverse complement strand
ATCCAAACAAAAAAAAACAACAACAACTCAATCAAATAATTGATCTATTTTAAATTGATCACAATATTCATATATATATATATATATATATATATATATATATATATATATATATATATTATATATATATATATATATATATATAATATATATATATATATATATATATATATATATATAGAATAATTTAGCACATAAAGTCAATTAACTGAATTACTATTTGAACTGAGGCACCAAACAGAAAGCATCCAAACATAATATAGAAAGTTAGTCCGTTCAGTGCATAAAAAGTTAATAGTTTTCATATTAGAGAAAGAGTGGATCACTGAATATTAAAAATTTAAAATCTATCAAAAAAAAAAAAAAATTAAAAAAAAAAAAAAAAAAAAATTTTAAAAATAAAATTTAAAATGTGTCTCAAAAATATTGTAATTAGATAACGTCACTTCATTCCTTCTAAAATGTTAATAAAAATTTAAATTTAAACATAAAAAAATGTTTCTTCAGACAAGAATGTTAATTTTATAAAATATATAAATTATATAAAATATATAAATTGGTTAGCACAGTAAACGCAATCAGCTAATCCCGAAGCTAATCTTTTCTTTACTTATTAGCCTTTTTCATCGACTTTTCAAATTGTTTGCTAATTAGTTATCACCTAAATTTAAGTGAGTTAATTAAATTATCAATCATATATACATTTGTTCCATCAATAATCTATTTGACTAAGAGAAAGCACAATGTTGATCAGCGTGTGGCGTCTGATGATCTGAATTGTGATATATATATATATATATATATATATATATATATATATATATATATATAATATATATATATATATATATATATATATATATATATATATATATATATATATATATATATATATATATATATATATATATATATATATATATATATATATATATATATATATATATATATATATATATATATATATATATATATATATATATATATATATATATATATATATATATATATATATATATATATATATATATATATATATATATATATATATATATATATATATATATATATATAAATTTTACAAAATTTTCAAGATTTTTATGAATCTTAATTTAAATATTCGAAGTATATTTTTAAAGAACGAAGAAAAGTCAAAATTTTCGAGAAATTCATACAAAGCGAAGTAAAGAGAAGCATAATCTTGATATATATATATATATATATATATATATATATATATATATATATATATATATATATATATATATATATATATATATATATATATATATATATATATATATATAGAGTGTCCTTTTTAAAATAGTTAATCCAAAATATAAAAAAACGTTTTCTTTAAAAAAATTTATTTAAAGCGTTAACTTGTGTATAATTTTAAAAACAATTAAAAACCAATTAATAAATAAAAATAAAGTTTCTTTTTGTTATAAAAATAATTATTATTTATGTATAAAGGTATAAACTATTGATTTAAAAAGAAAAACATTTAAAATATAATGTAAATTACATACATTACTATTCCAAATACTTAATGTACTTTTACCGCCCTTTTTATTCTATGTTCCCGCCAAAAACAATAATTTTCCCGGGAAACATCGAAGGTAAAACCATTATAAAAAACTATTATAAAATGTAAAATATATTTATTTTATGTTATTATATTATATTTACAATAAAAAAAATGTTTATGTTAAAAATTTCGATTTTAATGTATTTTAGTATATAATATTTAAATATATTGTAAAACAGTATTTTTTACTTTGAATATGTAAAATTTTGTATATTATTTCAATATGAATTTATGAAACTTTAATAATAATAAGGTTGTAAGCCATTTTTGTTAAAAATAATAAACCAAGAATAAAAGTGAAAAACAAATAATTTGTTAATTGATTCTTTACATTTTGAGATAATTTCAAAAGGTAATTTGCAATTATTGTTGAATTCACTTTATCCAAGAAGCCGAAGAAGAAACCGCCACAACAGCAGAGGCAAGAAGAAGCCGCCACTACAGCAGCAGAAAAAGAAGTTCCAACGCCTCTGCTCCCGAAAGGAGACCCAGTTTGGCAGACCATTTGCCCTCGACTGTGGTTCCTCCTTTGAAGTAGCCTTCCATCCGAGGCTACAGACACTCCGAAGGAAAAGTGGTGGCTACCACACGCCTACCAGTCGGCATTCCACAAGGGGACATTGAAAACACCCACCCTCATGATCTATCGCCCTTCGCTACAAACAAAGTGTAGGGATCTCCTGCACCACTTATTTGGTGACTCCTACATAATTGGTCTCTACATATATATATATATATATATATATATATATATATATATATATATATATATATATATATATATATATATATATATATATATATATATATATATATATATATATACGTTTGTATGTGTGTGTGTATGCGATGGTGTATAAGCATTTATAAATATTTAATTGAATTAAAAATGAAGCTCAAGCCATGAAGAAAGGCGAGCAAAGGCAGCAGCATAATTGATATCAATCGATTCCCTCACCTCCAATTGACAACAACAACAACAACAACAAAAAAAAAACAAATTAATAATCAATTTATTGAGAGGGAAGACCAATAATTTGAAGAAATTTATAGGAATTTTAATGTTAGTGTCTTATTGTTTTTGTTTTTTTTTTCTCTTTCTCTAATATAATATCCCTCCATTATATTTTTGCCTTTCTTTCAATTTCTCTCCTTCACCTATATATATATATATATATATATATATATATATATATATATATATATATATATATATATATATATATATATATATATATATATATATATATATATATATATATATATATATATATATATATATATATATATTAAAAAGATAGTATAGCCTTTCAATGTATATATATACATAGAATCCACAACTGGGATCGAACTGGCGCCCTAAAGCACGTGAGGCAATCAATCTTCAGTATATTCAACGGTAGACTTCTTAAAATATATATATATATATATATATATATATATATATATATATATATATATATATATATATATATATATATATATATATATATATATATATATATATATATATATATATATATATATATATATATATATATATATATATATATATATATATATATATATATATATATATATATATATATATATATATATATATATATATATATATATATATATATATATATATATATATATATATATATATATATATATATATATATATATATATATATATATAATTACACATTACCACCGCTCAAAGAGGGGTGTTAAAGGAATAAAAATAAAATAAAAGAATAAGAAAATATATAGGTCCAACCTAACGAAAATTTCTTAGATGAGCACAGACGTGGGCTTTAAAGAAATTGAAATCAAATTCGGCAGGAAACACAGATGGGAGAGAGTTCCACAAAACAGAGGTGACAAGAAAGAAGGAGGCACTATCTATGCTCTCACAAAATTTATGCTCAAACAATGCACTCTTGTGATACGAGGACGCCGTAAAGATTGAGGTATACGAGGGAACAGTTCCATCAAGCATCTGCCGCTGTAGTACCTATAGAAAAGAGAAAAGGCACCAACGACACGTTGCATCGATAAAGGGTCAAGTGAATTAGAAAGAGCGGAACAGTTTATAAGTCTTTTAGCCTTTGACTCAACCCAATCTAAAAGAAGAGTAAAACCCGTAAAAAGGTGAGACGATCCTACTGGGAAATTCTATCCAGATCTACAAGAGTAGAATCGGAAAGATGAAGAAGAAAGGAAACTGTAGATGCAAGTAAAGGAGAAAATTTGAAATTAGAAGAAGAATGGAAGGTTGAGTTATCAGCATTTGAATGGATAGGGTTAGATGAACAGCTGTGAAGATCATTAATGAAAAGTATGAATAAAGTAGGAGACAAGACAGAATCCTGAGGAACACCACTATTGACAAGAAAGGAAGAAAAAATCGCTCCAGCAACAACAACCGAAATGGAACGATTAGAAAGAAAGCTAGACACAAGTGAGCAAAGAGAAGGAGGAAACCCAAAGGAGGGGAGCTTGGAAAGCAGTGACGCATGCCATACCCGGTCAAATCTCATTGATATGTCAAGCTCCACCGCACAAATCTTCCCATGGTCTCTAAGGGCAGAAGACCTTAATCTGTAAGATAGAAAGTATCAGTTGACCTTGAACGCCGAAAGCCATTCTGATGATCAGAAAGGAGGGAATGGGATTCTAGATAATCTAAAAAATGAGAGTTGAGAAAAGTTTCATAGGTCTTGGACAGAATACAAGTGAGAGCTATAGGGCGATAGTTAGAAGGATCAGAGCGGCTACCTTTCTTTGGAATAGGCTGCACTAATGCAGGCTTAAAACGCATAGGAAAAGTTGAAAGAGGACAGAGCCTAGTCAGAAGCACACTCGCTTAAACTCGAAAGGACTGGGGAGGCGTGAAGAAATTCTGAAAGTCCCTCAGAACACTCAACCTTTTGGAAAAATTATATTGGGGTGTGTGAGGTATGGTTCGTCCTTGCATGTCCTTGCATTCGCACAATTATTCTCGAAAACATTTAGTTTTAGATTTGATTTCTAATATTCTCATACATTCCTTTTAATCAGCTTCTAATTCACAATATACTATTGCAATTTCAGTGAACAATGCCGCTTAATTAAATACTTTTCTCTTTGAGGAAGCCTCATTTGGCTCCCTTTCCACTAATTATCATCTTTTCATTGTTAAACTTTGATTTTTAAGACATAAACGCTGCTGCCCTAATTCTTTATGAATCACTTTTTCCATCATCTTTCTTCACAATTTCATTAACCGCATATCGTATTACACGTTTATTAATTCTATATTTCATTCCAGTATTTTTTATCTCTGGTGAGTGTCTTCAAAGTTTTTGGCCTTTCCCATCAGAGATCTGATATATATATATATATATATATATAATATATATATATATATATATATATATAT
>SEYY01001527.1:122500-127500 GCA_009176605.1 Armadillidium nasatum | reverse complement strand
TTGGGCGAGGTACTCGTCACGACAAATAACTTTGTCTCAGATTGTTGTTATTCTGCTTCATGCGGGCAGAAACGCTTACCGGTACGTCCTTGTGTTGTTGTGAGGGTAGCAGTAAACATGAAATAAAAGTTACATGAACTAATCGACATGCTAATGTGCTACGGTGGGGCCGGTGGAACTGGAACTGGAACTATGAGAACTCACATGAGGTTTCTGTTCGACATCACCAAAAATGGTTTTCCTTGAATATCTGGGCTAGAATTGTTGGCCGACATTTTCTGGGACCTGTAATCCAGACAACAAAATTAACGGGAACTGCGTACCTAAAGTTACTGCAGACCATACTTCCGGACCAACTGGACAACGTACCGTTTGCGGTGCGCCGATAATTCTGGTTTCAACAAGATGGCACCCCAGCACACTTATGTATTGATGTGCGGACACAGCTTACCGTCGACTTTGGGAAACATTGGATTGGGTGCAGGAGCTGTTGCGTGGACGCCGCGTTAACCTAACCTGACGCCTCTTGAATTTTATCTTTGAGGGCATGTCAAAGGTTTGGTGTATAAAACTTCATTTACCTCTAGAGCTCAGCTAATTGCCCGTATCAATGATCCGTTTCACCACATTACTCAAAATTCTGCCATGCTCGGCAGATTTGAACGGACGTTGCTGCCACAATATCAGGCATGTTATAAGGATTAGGATAAAATTTAATGAGAGGGATTGAGAACCTTAGAGTTAAAATGGATCTGAAATTCTTTGTAATATACTGTAAGTTAATAGAAAACAAAGGAAAGATTAGAATAATAATTCAATAAAATACATAATAACAAATATAATACTGATAACGCAACTAAACATATAGCCTTTAACTATTATGTTACATGGTATAATTACTCCTTATTGTTTTATTGTTAAAATCATTGAAAAAAAAAATCGTATTTTAATTTTAAATTTTGCTCCTTTTTTGATCATAAGACAAGCAACTCTTTTGTTAATTTATGTAAGGGAAAAAAATTATAAGAAAGGGTCAAATAAAACTGTTGCGTTTTTTTCCTCATAAAGAAAAACGGCGAACGAAACCGAAAACCCAACAGGGAAATAGCAATTAAAATTTGGGAAAAAGAACATGTTTTAAAAGAGAAGACAGGGAAAAAGAAATAAATTTTTACCCTTCAACTTTTCTTAGACATTTCCGCCTGTTAAATTCTTTTATACAACTCATTTTTGTACACTCACACACACACACACATATATACGCAAAAACATATACACATACATATGCGCTCATATAAACACATATGTACACATGTACACATACACACACACACACACACATATATATATATATATATATATATATATATATATATATATATATATATATATATATATATATATATATATATATATATATATATATATATATATATATATATATATATATATATATATATATATATATATATATATATATATATATATATATATATATATATATATATATATATATATATATATATATATATATATATATATATATATATATATATATATATATATATATATATATATATATATATATATATATATATATACTATGTCGAGTAGAAGGGACGAAACTTAGTTTTTGAAAAATTGAAAAGAAATATTTTTTTCTTCGTGACAATTAGAAATTAGAGAAAGATCAGAAGTTATTTGCTCCAGGAAAATTGTTGTTGAATTGGACGTCATTTAAAATGAAAGAAATTATGAAGATTGGAGTCGTTAGCATAGGAATGGATAGGTGGTGAAGTAATAATGAGAATATCATTTTTTGAAAAGTATAAAAATTTGGGTACATGATAAATCACTGAGGCATTTCCCTATTTATAGATTTAAATGATAAACGGTGCCTAATTACAACAACAGCTATAGAGGGATCAGAAATTAAATCAGAAATGAGATCACAGATAGAAGGAAAGATTTTGCACAATTGCGGAATCAAATAAAAGTTGCATGAGAGTCTGGAGTTTGAAGACGATAAAATTCTTAAAAGAAGCATCCCTGCGGTGAAGAGCTCAAGATCAACCAAAATAAAACCAAGAGTTGTTAGTTTTAGTTGAAGGGAAGCAATATGGAATGTACGCCTCCATGTCAGACAGTGAAACCTGTTGGCTATGAACACTACGCACTGTAAGGAAATCTTTTCGCTCAAGCAATAATCATTTTTAGGGAATTCAAAGAAAAACTACAGGAAGTTCAATCAATTTCTGGCATGGAATTGCCAATTGCTGAAGATTTGAATTGAAAACAAGGTTTTTTTTTTTTTTTTTTTTTTTTTTTTTTTTTTTTTTTTTTTTTTTACAGGACGCCACCGCTCACGGGCAGAGCCCTTTTCAAGGAGGAGGCACACACACAGAGAAGATTCATTTAAACATACACACCTAACGCACAGCCCTCAGGTGGGCGCAGACGGAAGCCTTAAAGAGTGGAAGATTAAATACAGGAGGAAAAATAGATGAAGGTAGAGAGTTCCACAGAATAGAGGTGGCTGGAAAGAAGGAGGTACCACAACGGGCTAGCCTGGGATTTCCTACGTCCACACAAAATTGGTGAGAAAGCAGGGCACCCCTTGTGCAACGAGGACGACGCAACGGTGGAGGAATGCGAGAGGCCAATTCCCTCGAGCACCTGCCATTGTAGTACCTGTAGAAAAGAGATAGCGCGCCAACGTCACGTCGCAGAGACAGAGAGTCAAGAGAGTTTGAAAGTAGGGGACAGTTTATTAATCTTTTAGCTTTAGACTCAACTCTATCCAGGAGAGAGGAGGAGCCGGAGCCCCCCAAATGTGAGAACAGTACTCCATACAAGGGCGAATAAGACCCTTATATATTTGGAGTAACTGCTCAGAAGAAAAAAATTCTCGCAATCTGAACAGAACTCCCAGCTTCTTAGAGGCCGCTTTAGCAACCATTGTGATATGTGGTTTCCAAGATAGTTTGTTGTTTATGTTTAGACCAAGAATGTTAATGTTATTTACAGGTGAGACGGGAGAGCCATCGAAGAGGATAGGAAAGTTAGGAGGTGTTTTTGAGAGGGAGATGTGAAGAAGTTGAGTTTTTAAAGAGTTGAATTTCACCAGATCGGCAAGAATAGAATCGGAAAGTTGAAGACGAGAAGCAAGTCTAGAAGCAAAAGAGGGAGCAGATTTGAAATGAGTAGAAGAATGTAGAGTTGAATCATCAGCATAAGAGTGAACAGAGTTAGAAGTGCAGTGGAGAAGATCGTTAATGAAAAGTAAGAATAAGGTTGGAGATAAAACAGAACCCTGAGGAACACCACAGTTGACAGAAAAGGAGGAAGAGGTCGCTCCATCTACAACTGCCGAAATGGAACGATCTGAGAGAAAACTAGACAATAGTAAGCAAAGAGAAGGAGGAAACCCAAAGGAGGGGAGCTTGGAGAGCAGTGACGCATGCCACACCCGGTCAAAAGCCTTGGATATGTCAAGCGCCACCACACAAGACTCCCCGAAGTCCCTAAGGGCAGAAGACCATAGATCAGTAAGATAGGAAAGTATGTCACCAGTTGACCTCGAGCGTCGAAAGCCATACTGGTGATCAGAAAGAAGAGAATGAGACTCCAAATGATCCAGGAAATGAGAGTTGAGAGTTTCAAAAATTTTAGATAGAACACAAGTGAGAGCTATAGGTCGATAGTTAGAAGGGTCAGAGCGACTACCTTTTTTCGGGATCGGTTGAACAAATGCACGCTTCCAGCATTGAGGAAAAGTATTAGTATTAAGGCATAGAGAGTAGAGCTGAACGAGGACAGGCGCCAACTCGGAAGCACACTCCCTCAGAACACGAGGGGGAATGCCATCCGGGCCACTGGCCTTCCTGACGTTCATAGATTTTCAGGATCCATGCACCGATCATGAGTAATTACAGGCAGAGACATGGGACACCTGAGAGGAGAAGGAGTAGGAGGAGGGATGCCAGAATCGAGCAGGGTGGAATTAGATGAAAAAAGGAGGCCGAAGAGATTAGCCTTTTCAGAAGGAGTATTAGCAACAGAACCATCAGAGCGAATAAGAGGAGGAAAGGCAGATTTACAGAAGTTGTTAGAGATATTTTTGACAAGAGGCCAGAAATTTTTATCAGTAGGAGAGCCATGGAGGTCAGCGCACTTCCTTTTTATGAAAGTACGCTTAGTCCGTCGAAGAACATCCCTGCAACGATTCCGAGCTGAATGAAAATTAGCAAGAGTGATAGGAGAAGGAGAGTTTTTCCATTCACGATAAGCACTGTCTCTCTCTCACGAAGGGCAAGAGAACAGCCGTCATCGAACCATGGATTTTGAGGAGAAAAGATTTAGTTGAAGATGGAATGAATCTGCCCATCCCGTCAAGGATTACGGCCCCTACCTTTTCAGCAGAGACAGAAGCGTCCCCCGAGACAAAGCAAGATTCACTCCAATGATAGTTAGCAAAGAAGCGGCGCATTGCCCCCAATTAGCCCGATTAAAGTGCCAGAAAGTACGTTAAGGGCATGGTGGAGCTGTTGGAGAGAAAGCATTATAACTAAGAGCTATAAGATTATGGTCAGAGTTACCAATAGGAGGGAAAATGGTGTATTTATATCTAGAAGGAGTAGTGGTGAAGCATAAATCAAGTGTATTCAAGAATTGGTTAGGACGATCTGGAATGTGTGTGGGTTCCCTAATCAATTGCTCCAGATCGTTAAGAATGCTGAATGATTTGGCCTCCCTCCCACCTGTATCAGTATGAGAGGAGCCCAACCATTCAGTGTGGTGTACGTTGAAATCCCCTAAATAGAGGACTTCAGCATTAAAAGGTGGATTATTCCCAAAGATCTATTACGTAGATTAAAAGGTGTTCGTACTAACCAAGAGTTGAATCTCAATTCTGTATTACACTTAAATCATTTTATACTTTAAAGTCATTATCTCAGGACTTGTGGGTAATTAATGATCATATACTATGATTGAATTCT
>SEYY01001527.1:112500-117500 GCA_009176605.1 Armadillidium nasatum | reverse complement strand
TGGATACGGATAGGGAGTTGCACAAACTGCTCAAGGTTGTTCTGTGTAGAAAAGTCGTAGGCGAGTTCACCAGCTGGATCATGAGAACTAGATGAAAGCCATTGGCTGGTGGTGAATATTCTCCTTCGGAGATAGGAGAAGAAGAAAGAATGTGCTCTATTTTGGAGTTTAAATAGTCGAAGAATTTTTATAGTCAGTAGAATTAAAAGATAAATAGACAGAATAAATAAATTTAGTAATAGAATTTCAAAAGAGCTTAAATCATAAAGAAGAGATTTCAGAAGACTCCAAATTAGAGACACGAGAGCAGACAACATCGTTGCCCACAAATGCGCAAAATCCACCTTTGACCGAAAATTGAGGATAGAGGCAGTAGGAGGTAACATAATAATGTTTGATGTCAGCACACTCAAGCACCTGAGTTTCGGTTAAGAATAAGAGATGGAGTTTAGAAGAAGAAAGATGGTTTTCGACAAAGTGGAAATTTGAAAAAATTCGCGAATGTTGATGAAATTAATGAAAAAGAAGGCCGAGCACCGGTGCAAGATGGAAACGAGTTCTTGGTGGCACCATCCCCATTATCGGAGGCCGCCAACTCCCAAGTGATGATGGGGTGAGGAGTGGATGAGGGGCATTCTTTAGATGCCGCCCCTCCAAGCATTTTCGAGGTTGATTTAATTTTCGCCATTTATAAATATATATTATATATATATATATATATATATATATATATATATAATATATATATATATATATATATATATATATATATATATATATATATATATATATATATATATATATATATATATATATATATATATATATATATATATATATATTATATATATATATATATATATATATATATATATATATATATATATATATATATATATATATATATATATATATATATATATATATATATATAGAAGCTATCATAAAGAATAGCTAAATGCGAAGTAAAGAGATATTTGAATCACAAAGAAAGTAAGATCAAATTTTGAAGGAAATCCTTCCTTTAAGAATGTGATTGAAATATTGGAAAGAAGTTCTGTCAAAAAGCCTATATTGTCAAAGGAATATTATTAATAATTATGATGATGATAATAAAGAGTTTCTTTCAATGAGGGTTTTGAAATTTGGCATTTCAGGGAAAGAAGATTCCAAAGATAGTGTAACATGCAAAATAGTTCTGAAGAAACTCGTATTTAGCGTATCATCAAAGCTTTCAATACTTAAATATAATATATATATATATATATATATATATATATATATATATATATATATATATATATATATATATATATATATATATATATATATATATATATATATATATATATATATATATATATATATATATATATATATATATATATATATATATATATATATATATATATATATATATATATATATATATATATATATATATATATATATATATATATTATATATATATATATATATATATATATATATATATATATATATATATATATGGAAGCTTCTATTTGCGAGTGGAATGATCATAATAAATCAAAAATACAAAATGCAAAATGATTTGCAAAGGTTTATATATAGAGGAATAAAACCAATAAAAAAAAATATGGTAAAAATAGTGAATAAAATACGTCTGAATGATAAAAATGAGAACCAAACGAAGCAAATATGAATACTTTATAAATTTACATTGGAGGAAATAGAAAGAAAGCAACGAGGCTTATCTCTCCCGCAATCTATTTGAAAGGCATTTCCTTTACAAACAGATTTTGTGGTACTTTTTATTCATGCCTCGAGAAACGCGGGACAAGTTTCGGGTTTTCCTCTTCCCATTTTACGTAGAATTCTTTATAAAAGAGACTTCAACCTTTTCACTCAACAAAATTTCCATACTCTCTTTTGGAAACTGTAACAAGCTCTTATTATTTATTTATGGCAAAAAGAAATACAAAAGGAACCTTCATACGAAGAAACAGACAACCACACGCACGCACCACATACCCCCCTCACACAAACCCCCCCCCATATATATATATATATATATATATATATATATATATATATATATATATATATATATATATATTATATATATATATATATATATATATATATACTGTATATTAAAAAAGAAAGATCAACGGCAAAAGTACCTGAAGGAAATATAATTATAAACTCTTAAACTATACATATTTTTATATTCAAAAGTGCAATTATAATTATCAGAATAATGTGAAACAATAATAATAATAATAATAATAATAATAATAATACTAATAATAATAATAATAATAATAATAATAACAATAATAATAATAATAATAATAATAATAATAATAATAATAATAATAATAATAATAATAATAATAAACATAAATATATATATATATATATATATATATAATATATATATATATATATATATATATATATATATATATATATATATATATATATATATATATATATATATATATATATATATATATATATATATATATATATATATATATATATATATATATATATATATACCTGACTGGAAAAAAGGGTAAAACAGGAATTGGTCGATTTTATGGCACACCATTGACATTTATGGTTCCCAAGCTCTTTCTTGAGGCCGTTTGGAGTTACGAGCCCCTTTTGGGGCTTGAGTGGTTTGGACGTTCTTTAGATGAACGAAGTGAGACTGGCAAGAAAGGTGTTTGTATCAGTAGTGAGGGATATGAAAGGTAGCGGGATACCGAAGGGAAATTGGTTGAGAGGGGTCAAGGAGTTATTGAAGTACAGAGGGAAGAGCTGGGAGGATAGGAGTGAGTGAGAAAAATTGGGGATGGTAAGGATGTTGGGGAATGGGTGTGGCCTGCGGCAGACATCATCCCATGATTGTGGAAAAGGTTGTGATATATATATATATATATATATATATATATATATATATATATATATATATATATATATATATATATATATATATATATATATATATATATATATATATATATATATATATATATATATATATATATATATATATATATATATATATATATATATATATATATATATATATATATATATATATATATATATATATATATATATATATATATATATATAGAGAGAGAGAGAGAGAGAGAGAGAGAGAGGTTCTTTTTAATTATATCTACTCCAGGCTATTTTTTTCAAAAGACAATTTTTCGTTTGCTCTTTTTTTTCTTTTTTTTCGCGTATTTTTTTTATTTTGCAACGCGTGGCAATTTTTTTAAAGCCAACTATTATTTTTATTTTCCAAATATTTTGTTGCAATAAACTTATTTCGATATACATTTTTGCTGACCGTTAGGCCTACATTAACCCTTTAACTCAAGATTAGATTAAGTCGAACTAGTTTGTTAGGAAAAAAATAAAGGGAAAAGACACGAACCATATATGAGATTTTAAAATATACTGATGCCACAATAGCTACATTTCAGGATTTTTCGCAACTTTTTCCTACTTTTAAAACTCGATAACTTACTTCACTTTCGTTTCTCAGCTTGTTAAATCTTGTTTTTTTTTTTTTTTTTTTTTTTTTTTTTTTTTTTTTTTGTGGTCATATTATACAAATAATATAAATTTCGTTATAATCGGCTGGGGTGGATTTACTTTAAAAGGTCTATATATATATATATATATATATATATATATATATATATATATATATATATATATATATATATATATATATATATATATATATATATATATATATATATATTATATATATATATATATTAGTGATGGCATCCGCATCCGCATCCGCATGCGCGGATGCGGAACATCCGCACAAAAATCAACATCCGCATCCGCATCCGCATTTTCGAAAATTCAACATCCGCATCCGCATCCGCATCCGCACTTTCGGAAATTCAACATCCGCATCCGCATCCGCATCCGCATCCGCACTTTCAAAAATTCGACATCCGCATCCGCATCCGCATCCGCATCCGCAAATTAGAAAATATGACATCCGATCCATCACTAATATATATATATATATATATATATATATATATATATATATATATATATATATATATATATATATATATATATATATATATATATATATATATATATATATATATATATATATATATATATATATATATATATATATATGCGAATTGTAGATCAAGAGTGAGGGTGAAGAGAGAACTATCGGATTGGTTTAGCATAGGAGTGGGATTGAGACAGGGGTTTGTAATATCTCCATGTTATTTAATCTATTGATGAATGGTTTACTTAGAAAAATGGAGAGAGAAGGGAAGAGTATTACGTTGAGAAATATGGAGGGTGAATGTGAAGTGAATGTTTTACTTTTTGCAGATGATGCGGCATGTGTTGGTGGCAGAATCTGGAGAAAAGATGAGAATACTTGTGAGAGAGTTTGAAGGGAAATGTGCAAACAAGAGATTGAAATTCAATCCAGCGAAGAATAAAGTTATGAGGATTGGAGGTGGGGATGAGGAAATGTGGAGGGAGGAATTGGTTTGTAGAAGTGTGAGAATGGAAACTTGAGGAGGTGAATGAATTCAAATATCTAGTAATGTTGGTGGAAGGTAAGGGTGGGACGGAAAAAGGAAGTAAAGAACAGAGTGGTAGAAGGAATGAAAGTATTGGGGGGCCTAAGAAAAGTATGGAAAGAAAGGAAAAATTTTGAAAGAAATAAAGATAAGAATGTTTGAATGTATGTGTTCACCTTCTGTATTGTATGTGTGTGAAACATAGACGATAAGTGCTCGGTCGAGAAAAAGTTTCAATGTCTTTGAGATGAAAGATTTGAGAGCGATATATAAATTGAGAAGGATTGATAGGATTAGAAATGAAAGAATAAGGGAGATGTGTAAATGGAAGAAGGGTGTAATTGATAGAGAGGAGGAGGATGTGCTAAAATGGTTTGGACATATGTGAAGAATGAAAGAGAACAGAATGGTTGGCAAGGT
>SEYY01001527.1:100000-102500 GCA_009176605.1 Armadillidium nasatum | reverse complement strand
TGTAATATAATAATACTAATGATAACAACAATAATAACTAATTTTAAAAACAATGATAATAGTAGCGAAAATGATGCTGATAATAATAATAATAATGATAATAATAATAATAATAATAATAGCAAAAATAATTATAAGAATAATAATAATAATAATAATAATAATAATAATAATAATAATAATAATAATAATAATAATAATAATAATGATAATAATAATAATAATAATAATTTTGAAGTGAGATTTCGCTAGGTGATAGAACTTTTCTCTAAATTTTAAATTTTATATATTTATTTTATACAATAATTTTATAATATATTTTTTTTTACTGGTATAATGTTATTTTAATTAGTATTATTTGTTTCATTCTACTGTTAGCCTTGAGAATGGATTGAAAGAGTTCTTACTCGAAGCTTAAAATTTTTTTTAACATTTTATAGTCTATTTCTTAAAAATGTTTTTATCATCCTTTTGGCATATATATATCACGGTAAACTAAATATCCTTATACTATATATATATATATATATATATATATATATATTATATATATATATGTATATATATATATATATATATATATATATATATATATATATATATATATATATATATATATATATATATATATATATATATATATATATATATATATATATATATATATATATATATATATATATATATATATATATATATATATATATATATATATATATATATATATATATATATATATATATATATATATATATATATATATATATATATATATATATATATATATATATATATATATATATATATATATATATATATATATATATATAATATATATATATATATATATATATATATATATATATTATATATACTATATATATATATATATATATATATATATATATATATATATATATATATATATATATATATATATATATATATATATATATATATATATATATATATATATATATATATATGAAATGTTAATTGGTAAGGTTGATAATTGAAAGAGGATCAGAAAATCGATTAACACGTAATATGTGGTTTATTTAGAAATGCTAATTAGGTCAAGTGATCCTTTATTGCCATTTGAAATTCGCTCCTTCTCTCAAATGATCTCTTTCTGTATTGATTTAATGATCAAACGGAAATTTCAACTCAATATCATTTAATTTTTACTTTCATCTTTAAAAGAGATGTGGAATAATTACAAATGTTAAAAAAAAGTCACTAAAATTACATCGTTTAGCGATATTTGGAGACTTTTCAGCTGCTGAAAAGTCAGACGTTGAGTGAGTTAGACATTGACTTTTACTGTAGTAAAAGTCTATGGAGTCAGAAGACTAAGCTGTATTTGTTCTTTTGAGACGTTTCTTAGAGTTATTTTTCCCAAAATTTTAATATTTTATTATATTCTGAGATTGGTAAGTCATTAAAAATGGGAATTACCTTCCAAAGAATACATTCATGAATAAATATTTATTTAAAGATATTATTATTATTATTATATTATTATTATTATTATTATTATTATATATATTATATATATATATATATATATATATATATATATATATATATATATATATATATATATATATATATTATATATATATATATAATTATATATATATATATGAAGTTTTGAAAACTTCTTCCTTTTAGGGGAAGTGGAAAAAGGGGCTCCGCCCTCCTTTTCATGATCTTTCGTGAGGCATTTTAAATCCGATTAATTGGATAATACGATCATCTGCTTATCACTGCATATTGTTTTATCACTTTAAATATCCACAGGGAAGACTTACGCAATCGGTGAGGAAACGTTTTTGGCAGTGCGGTGCTTCTAACTGATCGGATTTGCAGTCTTACTTCTTATACTTTTCTTGGAACAATTACTGCTTCAGTGGAAGAGGTCCTTCGGAGTGTGCAAAATGCATAACTAAGGTGATTCTCCGGCTTATATATATATATATATATATATATATATATATATATATATATATATATATATATATATATATATATATATATATATATATATATATATATATATATATATATATATATATATATATATATATATATAAAGATTTTAAAACTACTAAAACAGATAAATAAAAGCAGGAGTTGACGTTTCGCTCCCTATCATAAGGAGAGCCTTATCAAAAGTAAGGAAAAAGAAAGAGGAAGGCCAGGAAGAAAGTGCATGACAATCGAAAAGATACAATATATATATGTATATATATATATATATATATATATATATATATATATATATATATATATTATATATATATATATATATATATATATATATAAATATAATTTGTTAACTTACCGCATATGTTTATGAAAAAAATAAGTAATGAAGTCTTCCATGAATTGCTTCCCATTTTGTTGCAAAAAGCAATTGATAATTGATTATAAAAAACATTGGATTACTTTTGCTTTAATAGACAGTTGAATTTTCAGCATTGTTCACCGTCAAATC
>SEYY01001527.1:95000-97500 GCA_009176605.1 Armadillidium nasatum | reverse complement strand
TCTTTGGGATATGTTTAGAAGTAAAGTCCGTCTGTAAGCAACGATACAAAGCTTTAGAAAACTAAGTCTTTTGGGTTAGGCTGGATTTATTCACGATTTTTTTTTTTTAAATTGATTCAAGCAAAGCATTTCGCTTTGGCGTGCCAGGTTTTAACTAACCAGTTCATATATTTGCAATAGTAATCCACTTAAACAAAAAAAAGTCATTTGTGGACCTTGTCTGTTAATTGATCTAAAAATATATCTATGATTTTGAAATCTCCACACGTCAGCAAGTTGTTGTTTCATATTTGTCTTTAATATTTATTCTTTTTTTGAACTTTTTTAGGTTATTGAATTGATAGAATTAATAGAAGGAGACAAATATATTTTCATTGAGTAGAAAAATCTTTAATCTTCTTTTGGAGAAATCAAAAAGTATCCCTATAGAATACTTTGATCGATCTCAAAACAGTTCATCAGGTCTGGAAAGTTAGGTCCAAGCAATTATTTAGTCCTCAGAGACAAAAAAAGTAACAAATCTCATTTTCAAGGGAGATACAAATAAAAAAAAGTTTATATTGTCAAAATGTTTTTCGAATTCAGTTTGAAATCAAAATATTCTGAAATAGGAAAATATTTTGAGATCAATATCAAAGATGAAACTTTTAATAAAAGATTATCGGGCTCTCCTTATTTGAACCACTACAAAATAATTTTAATTTTTGTCAAAATTGTAAAAATTTGACATCATCTTCCGAAAAATGGATGTCAGTTTCTACTACAATGTTCTTTCATAATTATCTAAGGGAAAGAACTAGAAATCTTCACTTCTATAATTATAGACTATATCAATTTTCTTATTTGCACTTATTATCAACCTGTTTTACGTAGGAATAATAGAAACCATTGATTTTTGGCCGCTTTCAACTTCATTGATACTCCAAAATGCATTTCTTCATTAATCTTACAGAGTTTCGGCACCTCAAAGAAAATGCTAAAATCTTAATTTAACCTATTTATATATTAAAAATAAGAGTGAAAAATTTTGTTTATAAGCAAACACAAACATTGACTTTCATGAAGAGATGATTACAACGTTTTAAAAATGCACACCATCATTAATCAAAATGTCATTAATATTTTTTTAGGGATATATTTACTTAAATTTTAAGTATATATAATATATATATATATATATATATATATATATATATATATATATATATATATATATATATATATATATATATTATATATATATATATATTATATATATATATATATATATATATATATATATATATATATATATATATATATATATATATATATATATATATATATATATATATATATATATATATATATATATATATGTGTGTGTGTGTGTGTGTGTGTGTGTGTGTGAATTATACATAAAATTAATTTTATGTATAAAATAAATTTCATCTAAAATTAATATTGTAATGATCTTGTAAACTGAAACCTTTCAAAGTATATATATAAAGATCCTAAAATTTTTTGGGGAGAGAAATGACCTTCAAAACTTCTTTGCACTCTCCTACCATGATAGAAACCATCCGATGTATTCCAGTACCAATGATTTCCATCTTACGCGACTCACTGACATAGGTATCTCTGGGTTCTTGCAGTAAAGACCAGAATGCGCTTCTCTCCATCCTCCTGTTCTTCACATTCTTCATACACATATTTACAATGATGACCAATCCTAAAAGTCTTGGAGGTACTATAGGAGGAGAGGCATCCAAAGAATCCTTTTTCTCTATTTTACATTATTCTCACTTGGGATTTGAAGATTTATATATATATATATATATATATATATATATATATATATATATATATATATATATATATATATATATATATATATATATATATATATATATATATATATATATATATATATATATATATATATATATATATATATATACTATATATATATATATATATATATATATATATATATATATATATATATATATATATATATATATATATATATATATATATATATATATATATATATATATATATATATATATATATATATATATATATATATATATAATATATATATATATATATATATATATATATATATATATATATATATATATATATATATATATATATATATATATATATATATATATATATATATATATATATATATATATATATATATATATAATATATATATATATATATATATATATATATATATATATATATATATATATATATATATATATATATATATATATATATATATATATATATATAATATATATATATATATATATATATATATATATATATATATATATATATATATATATATATATATATATATATATATATATATATATATATATATATATATATATATATATATATATATATATATATATATATATATATATATATATATATATAAAGACTATTTACACAAAGAACTATAAATCTAAGCTAATTGCTGTAAAATAGGTTA
>SEYY01001527.1:80000-87500 GCA_009176605.1 Armadillidium nasatum | reverse complement strand
ATACAAAAATTTCCATACATTCCATTTTCTTTCCCCTCAGTTTAAACTCACAAACCTTTTAATTTGGCCTCGATTTTGGTGATTCCTAAACTCCGCTGGAAATTGGTAGTTATATGACCTTTGCCAATAGGGAACTTTATATATAAGACACAAGGTAGAAAATTAAGAAGACCAAAAATTAGAGTCAAAAGGACAAGCAATTTCAATGGGCACATTTGACTGAAAATTGTGGTAGTAGTAGTAGTAGTAGTAGTAGTAGTAGTAGTAGTAGTAGTAGTAGTAGTAAAGTAAGTAGGGATTGATTGCTACGTAATTTGTAATTTCAATTATGGCATTGAGGCATACATTCCATTCCCTTTCCCCTCAGTTTAAACTTACAAACCTTGTTTTTTTAAATTTCCTTTTTCTTATTTTTATTCTCCTATGAATAGCTACCTTCAGGGATTATCGGCGCTTTTAAAACTCCTAAGGATTGTGTTAAAGGTACCTTACGTGACAAACCTTCGCTCAAAACTTTGAGTCTCCCTCCACCTTCGACAATTACAGAGATATTCCTCCTCCTTCAAGCCTCTTCAATTCACTTATGTCTAATATTGTAATATCTTCTAAAGATGTTATTTCTGTTAACTCCGAGCTTAACTTTACTTATAATCACTGTCCTGATCGTATCCTTCTTGTGGTTCTCAAAATTTGTGTATCTTAGATTTCAACAAGCTTTATTAAACTCTTTTTTTCTTTCTCTTTCTACTTTAATCTTTCCTTCCTGCTAGATAAGTGAGCTCATTTAACCTGTGCCGAAAAAGGGGACCCTTCTCAACTCTCTTCCTATCGTCACATATCTTAAACCTTCGCTCTTTCTAAAGTTATCGAATCTGTCATTAACAAAAAGATTTGGAAACATTTATTTTTCTAATATTTTCTCTGATTTCTCCAGTATAGATTTCATAAGGAACACTATATGGATTATTCTCTCTCTCTCTCTCTCTCTCTCTCTCTCTCTCTCTCTCTCTCTCTCTCTCTCTCTCTCTCTCTCTCTCTCTCTCTCTCTCTCTCTTTGAGTTCTCTGTTTTTCGGCATTTCGGTAAATTTTTTGCTATGACGCTATTGGTAGAATTGGCTCAAAACTTTGATTTCTAAAGTTTCCTCTTTCGGTATCCATCATTCCCTCTGATTTCCTAACTTATTGTTCTATATCAGCCGTTTTAGGTTGACACCGTTCGTTCTTTAAATCTATTAACAGAGGTGCTCCTTAGGGATATGTTCTATCACCAATTCTTTTTCTCCTTTTCATTAACCACGTTCTATTCATTACTGAATCCCTTATCCCCTTCTACGCCGACCACTCTACCCTTCATAACTCCTTTTATTTTGAAAGATATCACACCCAGCAGCAAATATTAAGGAAGCTATATAGCCTTATAACAGTTAACCCGTGATATATAATTTCTAAATGGGGTAGAGAAAGCATGGTTTTTCAATCAATGCCTCAAAAACATTGTTCCTTCATCTTTATACTCGACACAATCATGACACAATCTTCCACACAACTATGACACTTTCTTCGGAAACTTATAACTTAAAACTTCTTTAGTACTTAATTCTAGGTGTCTCTTTCTCTCGTGATCTCTCTTCAAAGGATCACATTATTTCTTTTTCTAAATAAGCTTCCAAGAGGTTGTGTGTTCTGAGATGCCTTCAAAATTTTTCACCTCAGTTGAATGCTCTTCATAGAGGTATAGTTCTCCCCATTATGGAACAAGCATAATCCATTTGGGGTCGTGTCACTAACACAGCATTAATTGACAAGGTGTTGTTGTCTAAACCACTCTCGGACATTTTGTCTTATAAACAAACAAATTCTCTCCAATCTCTTCCTACCCGTCAAGCTGTTGCACCATTCTCTCTTTACAATCAGTGTAACAAAGAACACAGGTCTTCCACACTTTCCAGTCTCATACCTCTTTATTGAGAAACGCTTGTGCGACACGTCTTTCTACACAGTTTCATCTTTTCTCTTCAATTTTCTGATCACAACTTAACCGTTATGCTCAAATCTTATATGTACTCAACTGGTAAGGTCAGAAACCACTTCTTTTAACTATTTCCGGCAGCTTTCATTGACTTGCACCCCTTCAATCTCTGCTACTCAGGACGTGCTTTAATTTGGCCTTAATTTTGGGGATTTCTCAACTCTGGTGGAAAATTGGTATAGGGATATGACCTTTTTCAATGGGCCCTTATATATATATATATATATATATATATATATATATATATATATATATATATATATATATATATATATATATATATATATATATATATATATATATATATATATATATATATATATATATATATATATATATATATATATATATATATATATATATATATATATATATATATATATATATATATATATATATATATATAGGTTATACAATAAAGAATTTTTTTTCCTTTTTGTATATGTGATTTCTTAAAGGTGGTATATTTAGAATCTTTTCATAATAGAACGAAAATGGTGTCAAATTTCACTGCGTGTCATGTATAGAGTTTAATTTTCCCCAAATGGCCAACCCCCAATGGAGATGAAGCTAACGGATGGGGGGGGGATTTGGATGGGGGAAGGTCTTAGTAATAATAAAAGAGTGATTCATTATTCGCGTGCAAAGCTCTTGTTTTCGGATGAACCTGAATTTTCGGTCAAGATTATAATGAAACGTCTTCATTATTTCCACTTGACGAGCTAATACGAAAGATATATATATAATATATATATATATATATATATATATATATATATATATA
This sequence comes from Armadillidium nasatum, assembly GCA_009176605.1. NCBI lineage: Eukaryota > Metazoa > Arthropoda > Malacostraca > Isopoda > Armadillidiidae > Armadillidium > Armadillidium nasatum. Next base: position 84,686 of record SEYY01001527.1, on the reverse strand, counting down.
TATATATATATATATATATATATATTATATATATATATATATATATATATATATATATATATATATATATATATATATATATATATATATATATATATATATATATATATATTATATATATATATATATATATATATATATATATATATATATATATATATATATATATATATATATATATATATATATATATATATATATATATATATATATATATATATATATATATATATATATATATATATATATATATATATATATATATATATATATATATATATAATATATATATATATATATATATATATATATATATATATATATATATATATATATATATATAGAATATAAGATAATTGAAATATTTCTTTCACTCCAACTGCATTTTGAATGATATTTCAATTAATAAATTTTTATTATGCAATTAGTTACCGTAAATATTGTCTTCCGTAAACGTAAATAATAATATATAATATAATATATATATATATATATATATATATATATATATATATATATATATATATATATATATATATATATATATATATATATATATATATATATATACATTTGATATTGGTTTGTTCTTAGGGAACTTTATTTTTATAATAAACAATAGAACCAGCTACAACTATTACATCACTAGTTTTGACATCAATAACTTATTTACAAATATACCTATTTCTGAAGCATGCAATATCATTTTTAACACTGATACACATAATAACTTAGGCATAACCAAACCCCTCTTCAAACAATTCTTATCCTTAGCAGTTAATGACACTATCTTCACATTTGATGACACTTACTACAAACAGATAAACGGAATGCCTATGGGCTCACCACTAGGCCCAACCTTTGCAAACATCGTTCTCTGTCATCATAAAATACCTTGGTTAAATCAATGCCCCTTCCTTCAAAACCATAGTATATAAATGTTACATAGATGATTATTTCCTAATTTTCAATAACAAACACCAATCAGACCTTTTCTATCAATGTATCAATAACCAACATCCGAATATTCAATTTTCCCATGGAAACGAAACTAATGGTTCCCTTCCTTTCCTAGGTATCTTCACATCACATTCATAACACAGCATCCGTCTATCGAAAATCAACCACCTCTCTTCTTGGCATTATTTCCTCAGCTCTACATCATGCATTTTCAAGATTACCACCATCACTGGCTACTTACACCACTCTCATTCTATCTGCTCAACATGGTGGACACTCCACCTCATGTATTTGAAAAAATTCTTTTCTTTAACTTCTTCCTCCCGCCAAATCTCATAGAAACTACCATTAATAACTACATTACCAACATCTTTCGTCCGAAACTGCATACTCCCCCAGTTCCCAAACTACAAATCTATCTTAAAACCTCATATTTAGGCACACTTACCATTTCACCAAATAAAGACTTTAGTATTTTAGCATCCTCTTGAAATGTTTCATACCGAAAATTCCTAGAATCTCTATACATTAAGCAATTGCAACCCAAGTTGAATACATCTCTATCTTCAGTTCCCCTCAAAACGTAATTCCCTAAATAAGCATGCACATCATATATATATATATATATATATATATATATATATATATATATATATATATATATATATATATATATATATATATATATATATATATATATATATATATATATATATATATATATATATATATATATATATATATATATATATATATATATATATATATATATATATATATATATATATATATATATATATATATATATATATATATATATATATATATATATATATATATATATATATATATATATATATATATATATATATGCAAAACATTTCTGACGCATCCATAAAATATAAATATCAATCATAATAATTCCTACACCAACCTCGCAAAAACACGTAATAAAAATAAAAAATCACACACAGTTCTCAATAAATTTATTTACAATCCCAGTGATTGTCCATTCATCTTGTAATTTGTTTATATAATAATATTTTGTGATGTATTTATCCATAACATTGTGTATTTCATTTTTACAGAAATTATTATAATGAATTTTGAAAGACTCGAAACGTCTAATATTAATTACTACATATATTTATTTTTATCCAATTGTTATGTTTTTTTAATTGTTGACTTATATATATATATATATATATATATATATATATATATATATATATATATATATATATATATATATATATATATATATATATATATATTATATATATATATATATATATATATATTATATATATATATATATATATATAATGTAATGGCAATAGCGTTTATATATAATATATAGGAATTATGATATGATATATATATATATATATATATATATATATAATATAATATATATATTATATATATATATATATATATAGATATGACCTAATGCATATATAAATATATATTATGATCTGTGTTGTTTCGAGCATGTTGCAATGAAATCAGAATGGAAGAGAAGAAACCAGAAGAAGGAAATTATTGGGAAAAACAGAAGAAAAATAAAATGAGGAAGTTTGTTTGTCATCAGGATTGAAAGAGATAATAGAAAATTTGCTTAAGAGGAGTTTGTAAAGAAGAGATCTTAAGTCAGGGAAAAAATTTAGAAACGATGTAGACAAAGTGCCAAATTTGCGATTTCGGAAAAAAAATGGAGATTTTAAAACCACAAAATTTAAAAATTAGAAATTTAAGATAAGTTGTGTGAAGTTTAAAAGTAGTCTAAGTAAATTCCTTTTATAATTCAAAATTAAACTATTCAAATTAACACTGCAAGATTTAGGCCAATACAACTTAAAATCTATTCTGAAGAGATTGAGTTTCATTGCGGACATCCAATCTTTACCCCTAGAAGAGGGCTTCTTTTCAGCAGCTGAGAGGGGTTAGAAACCTCCTCAACTGTTTCAAATTTCTTCCCATAGAATTTCTCTCATAGGAAACAATGGGAAGTTGTAGCGACAGGCCCAGCAAGCCGGCTACGTAAAATTGAAGCTGCTCAAGTAACCAAGGCTGCTCCTCACACAGGACCTAACAAGATTCTAGAGGAAGAAGCACCTGACAGGTAAGCCTAGAGTTGGACGGTTGATGATTTGTGATGATGTGATGATGATGATATATATATATATATATATATATATATATATATATATATATATATATATATATATATATATATATATATATATATATATATATATATATATATATATATATATATATATATATATATATATATTATATATATATATATATATTTATATTTTTTTTTTTTGACATGGTAATGAAAATGATGATGATGATGATGATGATGATGATGATGATGATGATGATGATTTATGTATATATATATATATATATATATATATATATATATATATATATATATATATATATATATATATATATATATATATATATATATATATATATATATATATATATATATATATATATATATATTATATATATAGCCTATCGATATATATATATATATATATATATATATATATATATATATATATATATATATATATATATATATATATATATATATATATATATATATATATATATATATTATATATATGTATATATATATATATATATATATATATATATATATATATATATATATATATATATATATATATATATATATATATATATATATATATATATATATATATATATATATATATATATATATATATATATATATATATATATATATATATATATATATATATATATATATATATATATATATATATATATATATATATATATATATATATATATATATATATATATATATATATATATATTATATATATATATATATATATATATATATATATATATATATATATATATATATATATATATATATATATATATATATATATATATATATATATATATATATATAATATTATATTATATATATATATATATATATATATATATATATATATATATATATATATATATATATATATATATATATATATATATATATATATATATATATATATATATATATATATATATATATATATATATATATATATATATAATTCTAGTTCAAACCATCGCTCAATGTCAGCATTTTCCTCAAAGATGATTGTTAAAATAATAGTGAAATCATCATGAGTAAAACTCGAGTAAATTTCCACATATCGCAAATTTTGCAGGTGAGCAAAAGTGAGGGAGATTAAATTCGATGGGAAAGATAGTGGAATAGAATTCCATAAAACAGTAGTGACTGGAGATAAAGAAACAGCAATACGAATAGGTCAAAATCAGTTGCCAATGTCCACACAAACTCATTGCAGACACTACCCCCCTTATGCAACCGAGACCTCGTTGAAATGAGACAAAGCAATAATGTGACCTCAAAAATAGTTTGTCTTTTGGCTTTTGAATCGATCCTATCACAAAGATGGGTGAAACTTGAGCCTATCAAAATATGAGAACAGTACGTACCTTAAATTATTATCGACTTCTGAATGAATAGAGTTAGTTGTGCACTCCAGAAGATCAATAATGAAAAGTAGGGTAGAAGATAAGACAAAATCCTGTAGAACATCACGGGTTGACAGGAAAGAAAGAAATTCCTCGATCAACAACAGCTGATTTAGGACGATTAGAAAGGGAGCTAAA
>SEYY01001527.1:70000-75000 GCA_009176605.1 Armadillidium nasatum | reverse complement strand
GCTTTTTAATTTTGAGTGAAAGTAAGATTTGGTCTTTTGCTATGTTTATATTTTATCTTGTTATGTTGGAAATAAAGATTATAGTTCACTCCCTAGTTTTTATCACGATCTACGTTTGAAGGTGTGCCAGTCAAAGAAAGTTGGAAAAACAAATAAAAAGAGTGTGTTAAAGACTACCTGAAGAATGCATGTAAGATAAAACGTAGCAGTAAAGTCTGGAGTAAAAGAGTTGGACAAAGGAAAGGATAAGACTGTGGAGAAAGGCGTGTTTCACGAGCTCTTCTGAATGGAAGAGCTATGCGATGGGAGAGTTCACAGGAGCAGTGTCCCTTGTACTGTAATTGCGATAGTATAGAGAGAGTGACACAACAATTCGATGGGCAGAAAGAAATTCAGAAGATTAGTGAGAGCGGAAGAACTGATAAGAAAAGCCTTAGACTCCACCTTTTCGAGTAGAGTTGCATTAGTGACACCAACGCAGAAGTGTTAGGTGTATTCCATACAGGGGTGAACAACACCCCTATAAAGAGCAAGCAACTGGGGTGGCGAGATGAAATTAAGAAAGCGCCTCAGAACACTCAACACCTTACAAGCTTATTTGGAAAGAGAAATAATGTGATGATTTCCAAAAATATCACGAGAAAAAGAAACAAAGAGAATTTTAAGGATAAATGAAGGCATGAGATGTGTTTTCGAAGAAGATATCATAGTTGTATGGAAGGTTGTGTTGAGAAGAGAGATAGAGGAACTGAGTTATTGAGGCATTGAAAATGACCATGATTTCTCAACCCTAATTTGAAATAAGAGAAAGATCAAACGTTCGTTGCTCTAAGGTCACCTTTCTAGCGTCAATTAACTGCTCTAGGAATAATGAGGAGTAATGAACAGTGGAGTCATCCGCATAGAGGAAATAGGTGAAAAAAATTAATTAAAGAATAGCTGAAGTGTTGTGGATTGAACAGATCCACTATTAATAGATTTAAAGGATGAACGGTGGCCGTCTACAACAGCTACTATAGAACGATCGGAAAGAAAATCAGGGAGAAGAACACACAGAGAAGGGTAGATTCCGGAAGAGAAAAGCTTTGAAATCAAAAGATTTCGATACGTCCATCGAGACTGGAAAAAATTCACTAAAATCCCGAAGAGCGGAGGATCAAGAGTTAGAGAGAAGGGAAAGAAGATCACTAGTAGAGAGTTCTTTTCAAAAACCATACTGGTAATAAGAAGTAAGATAAGAAAGATTGAGTTGTTTCCAAATCTTCCATATATATATATATATATATATATATATATATATATATATATATATATATATATATATATATATATATATATATATATATATATATATATATATATATATATATATTATATAATATAGGATCGTAATCTTATAAGTTGACTGAAGTTTACAAATGTAAATTATCTCTTAAAGGGAACACTATATCTCTGCCAGAGTTCCCACTCTTATTAAATTCTTTATATTAATTGGAAAACACAAAGTTCTCTAAATATCTCTTTATTAAAAAGAAACCAAAAGTTTTCTTACTACTATCTTCTTATTAAGTAGGAACAACTTTCCTACCCTCTTCGATGGCTCTCCCGTCTCACCTGTTTAATAACATTAACATTCTTGGTCTTAACATAAACAATAAACTGTCTTGGAAACCACATATCACAATGGTTGCTAAAGCGGCCTCTAAGAAGCTGGGAGTTCTGTTCAGGTTGCGAGAATTTTTTTCTTCTGAACAGTTACTCCAAATATATAATGGTCTTATTCTCCCTTGTATGGAGTACTGTTCTCACATTTGGGTGGGGGAGGGTGTTCCGGCTCCTCCTCTCTTCTGGATAGGGTTGAGTTTAAAGCTAAACATTAATAAACTGTCCCTTACTTTCTAACTCTCATGACCCATTATCTCTGCGACGTGACGATGGCGCACTATCCCTTTTCTATAGGAACTATATGGGCAGGTGCTCGAGGGAATTGGCCTCTCGCATTCCTCCATCGTTGCGTCGTCCTCGATGCACAAGGGGTGACCTGCTTTCGCACGAATTTTGTGTGGATGTAGAAAACCCCAGACTAGCCCATTGTGGTGCCTCCTTCTTTCCAGCCACCTCTGCTCTGTGGAACTCTCTACTATCATCTATTTTTCCTCCTGTATTTAATCTTCCACTCTTCAAGGCTTCCGTCTGTGCCCACCTGATAGCATGTGCGTTAGGTCTATGTTTGAGTGTGTTTTTTTTTTTCATTTTGTGTGTGCCCCCTCCTTTAAAATTGCTATGCCCGTGAGTTGTGGCGTTGTGTATATATATATATATATATATATATATATATATATATATATATATATATATATATATATATATATATATATATATATATATATTATATATACAGTATATATTCTTCTCATGTTATTGAAGACCTCCATTAAGATAGAATGAAGTCTTAAAATAATAATAATAATAATAATAATAATAATAATAATAATAATAATAATAATAATAATAATAATAATAATAATAATAATAATAATAATAATAATAATAATAATAATAATAATAATAATAATAATAAAATAAATATATATATATATATATATATTTTTTTTTTAAATCTCCTCCGGTGGGCAAAGGCCAGAGGCCTACCAAATTCCACCGGAGTTGGGAAGGATCTATAATCATGGTCGATGGAGGCCGACGTGTCCAGTTACACGGCGTTTGAAAGTATGCAAGTCAAAGGAAGTTGGGAAAACAGATGAAGGGAGTGTGTTCCAGACTTTACCAGTAGAGTATATGTAAGATTGAGCATAGCGGTTAAGTCTGGGGTCGGAGAGTTGGACAGAGAAAGGATGAGACTGTGTAGAAAGGCGTGTCGCACGAGCTCTTCTCAATGGAGGAGGTATGCGACGAGAGAGTTCAGAAGAGCAGTGTCCGTTGTAATAGCGATAGTAAAGAGAGAGTGACGCAACAATTCGACGGGCAGAAAGAGATTGAAGAGAGTTAGTAAGAGCAGGAGAGTTGATGAGACGAAATGCCTAGACTCCACCTTCTCTAAGAGAGCTGTGTGTGTGGAACCACCCCAGATGTGCGAAGCGTACTCCATACAGGGGCGAACAACACCCCTATACAGAGCAAGCAACTGGGGTGGCGTGAAGTAATTCTGAAGGCGCCTCAGAACACCCAACCTCTTAGAAGCTTGTTTAGAAAGAGAAGTAATGTGATCTTTCCAAGAAAGATCACGAGAAAAAGAAACACCAAGAATATTAAGAACAGATGAAGGCTTGAGTTGTGTTTTCGAAGAAGATATCATAGTTGTGTGGAAGATTGTGTCGAGTGGAGAGATGAAGAAATTGAGTTTTTGAGGCATTGAAAACAAATGTGTTTTCTCTCCCCCAATTTGAAAAAAGTGAAAGATCAGAGGTTAGTTGCTCCAAGGCTACCCTTCTCGAGTCTATCAACTGCTGTTGGGTGGGACGTTTTTCAAACTGGAAAGGAATAATGAAGGGGTGGAGTCATCAGCATAGGAGTGGATAGGAGATGAGGTAATAGAGAGAAGGTCATTAATGAAAAGTAGAAAAAGTGTTGGAGATAGGACAGAACCCTGAGGAACACCACTATTAATAGATTTAAAGGATGAACGGTGGCCGTCTACAACAGCTGCTATAGAACGACCGGAAAGGAAATTAGCGAGAAGATCACAGAGAGAAGGATAGATACCGAAAGAGGGAAGTTTAGAAATCAAAGCTTTGTGCCAGACTCTATCGAAGGCTTTCGATATGTCCAGCGCGACAGCAAAAGATTCACCGAAATGCCGAAGAGCGGAGGACCAAGAGTCAGAGAGAAGGGAAAGAAGATCACCAGTAGAGCATTTCTTACGAAAGCCATACTGGCGATCAGAGATAAGATTAGAAGAATTGAGATGTTTCCAAATCTTCCTGTTAAGGATAGATTCGAAAACTTTAGAGAGAACGGAGGTCAAAGAAATAGGACGGTAGTTGGAGGGTTGAGAGGGGTCCCCCTTCTTCGGCTCAGGCTGAATGAGCGCAGGTTTCCAGCTATAAGGGAAGGTTGAAGTAGAGAGACAAAGACGAAAGAGTTTACCAAGGCAGGGTGCAAGCTCTGAAGCACAAGTTTTGAGAATCACAGGAGCATCCTGCGGCGGATAGCACGAGAACAAGTAGAGTTAAACCAAAGTTTGTTAGGTTTAGTAGAAAGGAAAGAATAAGGAATGTACGCCTCCATGCCAGAGAGAATCACCTCTGTAATGCGTTCTGCACACTCCGAGGGACCCCTCCCACGGAAGCAATAATCATTCCACGGGAAATCAAAAAAGTACGACCGCAAGTCCGACCAGCTTGCGGCACCGAAATGCCACAAACGTTTCCTTTCAATAGAAGGGGGTCTTTCCTGCGGAAGACTTGAAGAGATAGAAGAAGATACAGAGATAAGAAGGTGATCGGAGGAACCCAGAGGAGGAAAGAGTTTAACAGTATAAGGAGAAGGATTAGAAGTTAGGAAAAGGTCTAGAATGTTGGGTTCATCTCCAAGACGATCAGGGATACGGGTAGGGAGTTGCACCAACTGCTCAAGGTCGTTTTGGATAGCGAAATGGAAGGCACGTTCACCAGCTGTATCATGAGAACTAGATGAAAGCCATTGGCGGTGGTGAACATTGAAATCACCTAATATGATGATTTCAGAGAAAGGAGAAGAAGAGAGAATGTGCTCTATTTTGGAGTTTAAATAGTCGAAGAATTTAGGATAGTCAGTAGAATTAGGAGATAAATAAACAGAACAAATGAATTTAGTCGTAGAATGGCAAGAGAGCCTAAGCCATAAGGTGGAAAATTCGGAAGACTCCAAATTAGAGACACGAGAACAAAGACATCGTTGCGCACGTATGCACAACAACCGCCTTTGGCTGAAAATTGAGGATAGAGACAGTAGGAGGAAACAGAATAGGGTTTGCTATCAGAACGCTCAAACATCTGAGT
>SEYY01001527.1:42500-45000 GCA_009176605.1 Armadillidium nasatum | reverse complement strand
AGACGAATGTTTGCACGAGTAGAAAGAATGTTAGAATTAGTTCATTGTTATAAGGTTTAAATTTTAAAGCTTTATTGAGTAACTAAAATGTCTTTGCAAAATAAAAATCAATTTAAAAATAAAAGTTATTCTTGAAAAACAAATTGAACGTCTTAAGAGATAATAAATAACTTAAGTTTTATTTGGTTATTCAGATTCATTCTTTCATTCGAAATAATTTTTATTATTACAGCCTTCTGAGATATCTTTTCAATCTCTTTCTCTATCTATCTATCTATCTATCTATCTATCTATCTATCTATCTATCTATCTATCTATCTATCATATCTATATCTATATATATATATATATATATATATATATATATATATATATATATATATATATATATATATATATATATATTATATATATATATATATATATATATATGTTGCCAGCCACTCATGGGAAGAACCCTTTTCAAGGGGAGGGCATAATTAAAAGATAAAATAAAATCCACCCAATCCCGAACCTAACGTAAATCCCTCAGGTAGGCGCAGACAGAAGATTTAAAGAGAGGAAGGTTAAATGCAGCAGGAAATCAGACGAAGGTAGGGTGTTCCACAGAACAGAGGTGGCTGGAAAGAAGGAAGTACCACAACGTGCAAGCCTAGAGTTTGCCATGTTCACAGAAAATTCATGTGCAAGCTGGTTAGCTGGTTTATTTTTTTTAAATAAAAATTCACATCTCACTGGCATTGCCCTATTCAAGGAGAGGAACTTTTCTAGGTAGTATATACCTAGGATCCCCAAGTGGGATCGAACCGGTGCCCTCAAGCACGTGAGTCAATCACTCTACCGTTTGTGCCACTTTACCAAAATAAAAAAAAATTTATTTAAAATCTACGTTTAATTTTAGTTTGTTTGTAGTGTTTATACTTTCTCTACTTTTATTGATTAGCTTGTTTATGAGGACCCATGTTGCTTTTTAGCTTTTACTTCGCAGAATTTATCAATATAATATCACCTTTTCGTCCTTTTAAAAGCTCTTTTTATTGGCTCTTATAATTGTTACATACTCGTATAATTGGAAATAGACAATGCCTCGTTTGTAGCTACAATAAAATTTGAAGTTTTGAATTATTGACTTTAATAGTTCTATTGTTATGGCCATGGATTTCATTCTTTTTAACATAATTTCTTTATTTTAATTTGCAATGTTTCATGATTACGTCTATCGATAAAATGGGTAAATCTTAAATCTTTTCATATATGTTCGTTATATAAGAAGATACAGTCAATTTCTTTTATTTTATCTATACATGAATATTCGGTTTCATTTTGTATCACTTTTACAGTTGCTAATTTTAGTCTTACTTAAGTTACATTTTACAAGGCAAAGGATAATGATCAGTAAGATAATAATAATAATAATAATAATAATAATAATAATAATAATAATAATAATAATAATAATAATAATAATAATAATAATAATAATAATAATAATAATAATAATAATAATAATAATAATACAAGTTACAATTGAATACACTTTCCTTTAAAAACATTCAAGGATATTTATCTCTCTCTCTCTCTCTCTCTCTCTCTCTCTCTCTCTCTCTCTATATATATATATATATATATATATATATATATATATATATATATATATATATATATATATATATATATATATATATATATATATATTACTTGGTCTAATGTATCTCAGAGTTTGTAAGCTTTATGGGTCTAATTTTGACCAATATTCTTTCCATTCTCTTGAAAGACTTACATTTGTTTTGTTGTTGCTGTTGTTGTTGCTCTTCTTCTTCTTCTGCTTCTTTCTCTCTCTCTCTCTCTCTCTCTCTCTCTCATTCTTTCTCACATATTTTTAGCTCCATTTTCTTTGAAAAACATAGAATATGACAAATTTAATTTCTCTATTTGAAAAGAGAAAAAAAAAGAGAAGGATGTTTTAAGAAGCGTAATTTGTTTTACGAAATATATTCAAAGTTGGAAAGGAAGCAAACGGGAAAAATATATCGTCTTCCTTTCATTGCATTATTCCCGTATTGACTTATTTTGAGAATACGAATTTACGTTGAGAAATACATGAAAAAAGATTACATATATTCTAACGAAATGAATAAGAGGCAATTATTCAGACGTGGAAAAATTTGGAAAATTTCATCGACTTTTACAAGGATGTAGAAAAACAAGGAACTTCCTTATATATGTATATATATATATATATATATATATATATATATATATATATATATATATATATATATATATATATATATATATATATATATATATATATATATATATATATATATATATATATATATATATATATATATATATATATATATATATATATATATTATATATATATATATATATATATATATATATATATATATATATATATATATATATATATATATATATATATATATATATATATATATATATATATATATATATATATATATATATATATATA
>SEYY01001527.1:32500-35000 GCA_009176605.1 Armadillidium nasatum | reverse complement strand
TTAAAGAATACATAACAAGGACGGATAATTAAAGAGATAAGAGTGACGTTTCGGAGAAGTTCCCATTCTCCCTCTTCAGACAAAACTGGAAAAATAGATTGCGAAAGCAAACAAGAAACCTACGTACTGTCGAATGTATAAATACGCATAAACTAAAATGAGGTGACAAATTATGTAATCTGGCTACTAATGATTGTATGCAAAAATTGCTTAAATATGATTTTTAAATATTCCAAAAACGTGTCCAATTCAAAATATCAGGAGGAAATATTGAAATTCTGTAAAGTTTTTAAAAAACTGACCACAAATCTATTGAGATTTCATATGGAAAATTGAAGATCAGATGTATGTTGCATAATGTTGCTATGGTATACTGTAAGGATCTAATTGTTTCATTATATAGCCACATTATGCAACATACATCTAATCTTCAATTTTCCAGATAAAATCTCATGTATTCTGATTAACAATAACACAACTTTTATAGGAAAAACATTTTTTGTGTATATGTTCCCTGCAGTACATGTAGCTTCTCATATAATGGTGAAACTAATAAATGTCTACGAATACGGATAGAACAACGTAAGGCTGATAAAAAATATTAGTAATACAATTTCGTACATGTTGCACATCAACATAAAATAAATTGGAATAATGCCAAATTTATTTCCTCATCAAAATTGAAAAATCGCAATAGATTAGTGGAGTTGCTTTTTATAAAAACTTTACAGAATTTCAATATTTCCTCTGGATTTTTTTTTTTTAATTGGACACATTTTTGTCAGAATATTTAAAAATCATTTTTAAGCAACTTTGCATACAATGAATAGTAGCCAGATTACATAATTTCTCGCCTCATTTTAGTTTCTGTGTATCATATATTTGATAATACATAGGTTTCTAATATGAACACAAGAGTTGCTAGGATAAATTTAGCAATAACAGGACAAAAGATTTTCCCCCACTACTATGTTCTAACTCATAGCAGAAGAAACGCCACCAGACAAAGTAATAATGGACAGAGCAACTTCCCAGTGCACCGCTCGCAGGATAGTGCCACAGTAACAAGGTGTTCCGAACATTTTCTTGCCGAGACACTGCTGTCGAAAGTTCGAACCTAATGAGGGGAGGGGTTAACAATTTTCATTTCCAAACTTCCCTAATTGGAAATCTATCATTCTCTCTGATTTCCTGTCTGGTCGTTCCATAGCAGCTGTTGTAGACAGCCACCGTTCGTCCTTTATATTTATAAGTATTGGTGTTCCTCATGGATCTGTCCTATAATCAATTCTTTTTCTACTTTACATTAAAGACTTTCTGTTCATTACTTCATCACCTATCCGTTCTTATGCTGATAACTCCAACCTTCCTTTCTCCTTTCACTTTGAGAGTTGCACCTCCCAACAGTAGTTAATAGACGGAAGAATGGTGGTCTTGGAGCAACTGACCTCTGATCTTTCTCGTATTTCAAATTGGAGCAGTGAAAACATGGACGTTTTTCAATGACTTAAAAACTAAATCCCTCCATCTTTCTACTTGACATAATCTTACACACAACTATGACATCATTTTCGATACTCCACTCAAACCTTCATCTTTTCTCTGTATTCTCGGTGTTTCTTTTTCTCGTAATCTTTCTTGGAAGGATCACATTACAACTCTTACTAAACAAGCTTCTAAGAGGTTGAGTGTTCTGAGACGCTTTCGTGATTTTTTTTGCGCTACCCCAGTTGTTTACTTTTTATAGGGTGTTGTTCCCCCCCTGTATGGGATACGACTCATACATATGAGGTGGTTCCACATATACAGCTTTTCTCGAAAAGGTGGAGTCTAGGACTTTTCATTTTATAAACTTTTTCTCTTACTAACTCTCTCCAATATCTCTCTACCAATTGAATTGTCGCGTCACTCTTTATATAATATCTCTATTACAATGGACACTGCTGTTCCGAACTCTCACATCTCATATCTCCTCCACTGAGAAGAGCTCAAACGAATCGACTTTCAACACAGTCACATCGTTTTTTTGTCTAACTCTCTGACCCCAGATTTAACCGCTATAATCAATCTTAATATGTACTCTTAATATGGTAAGCCTCTGGCCTTTGCCTACCAAAGGATATATATATATATATATATATATATATATATATATATATTATATATATATATATATATATATATATATATATATATATATATATATATATATATATATATATATATATATATATATATATATATATATATATATATATATATATATATATATATATATATATATATATATATATATATATATATATATATATATATATATTATAATATATATATTATATTATATATATATATATATATATATATATATATATATATATATATATATATATATATATATATATATATATATATATATATATATATATATATATATATATATATATTATATATATATATATATATTTATATATATATATATATATAATATTATAATAAACTA
>SEYY01001527.1:12500-22500 GCA_009176605.1 Armadillidium nasatum | reverse complement strand
AATTTGTTTGAATAGAGAAATCAAATAATTTTGAAATATTTAAAAAAATATTTTTAAGTCCTTTCTTGCTTGAAACATTCAAAGATATTGCATTACTTAAAATATTTCCCAAAGTATTTTTTAAAGTAGTTTGCTAATTTTTTATATTTATTTATTTTGACATATACTCATAATTTTCTGTTAGCATTAAATTATATTGCCTTTAAAGAAATTGTTAGTATTATTCTTATCATTCAAATATCTCTAAACTACCTTTAAGTTGTTTTTAATATTGAAAATTTCAGTGAATTTCCAAGAAAGTGAAAAAAAAGTAAATAAATAAATTATTGAAATTTAAATAATTTTTCTAAGTTGATTTTTATTAATGCAGTATGTTAGTTTCGATTAGGAGGAGATAAAACATTTAATTATACATTGTTTTCCCTAATGTAACGCAAACATCAAACTATAGATAAATAGTCCAACTTACATTATGCTCATTATAATATCGAAATCAATAAAGATAATTTGTTTTCCTGTACCTTCATCTATTTAAAAAGTACCTCTCTCCATTTTCATATAAACTTTCTTATCTAAGATTTAATCGATGCTCTCATTCTTACTGGTAAGACTGATACACTCTTATATTTTCTCTTTTTCCATAATCCCTGTGATAAGAACTTTTTCAAATTCCATTTATTAGTAAGTGATATAGCCTTTGAATAGTTAAAATTGTGACTGACTCTCTAGCTTGAGGGAGTCGCCCCGATCTTGCTTGCGGGTTTTAGGTATACACTACCTAAAAAAAACAGTTCCTCTCTGTGAAGAGGTCAATGTTTTGAGATTAAAAAAAAATAAGACATGCACCAACTCTGAATAATTTCTTTTATCATATATATATATATATATATATATATATATATATATATATATATATATATATATATATATATATATATATATATATATATATATATATATATATATATATATATAAATTATACGATTTGAGGTATAAGTTACATGGAATTTTTATATAACCAAAATTATAGTATTTAAACCTATATTTATTTATAAAGTCTAAAAGTAATTGTGAAAGCAGTAGAGAACAAATATAAAGTAAAGTTAAATTATTAATTATTGACCTAAATAGGATGAGCAAAAAATTATTTTTTACTTCCATCGATAGTTTTTTTTTTTTTTTATTTTTTTTATTTTTTTATTTTTTTGTTTATTCAAATGTTACCTTTGTTTCTTCTGTCGAACAAAAAATTAAAATCAATCAATAAGTATCAAAATAAAGGCCTTTCTTAATTTCTATTGTCATGTTTCTTTCTGAATAATAAAAGAAGCATTTTGTAGCAATTTCTCCAACTCACATCAAAGTTTAATTTCACTTATGCTTAAAAACAGTCTCTACCAAAAAGGTAATTAATGGCATTGTGCTTTTTTATGCAATTTTTTTTTGTGTGTGATAATAAACCATTATCTGAAGGATTACAATACGTTGAATAATAGCATTAAAGAACTTTTTGGTTCTCAAAATTGCCATTTATCATTTTGCACAAAAAAAAAAAAAATTCAGGAAAGCTTAATGAAAGTCATAAGCTTTCTTCGCTTATATCGAAATATCCATGAAATAAATAGCAAAAAGGTACAGTATTTTAAATTCATTTTTTTATTTATCATTCGGTAGATCAATTAATCATAATTATTTTAATTATTAATTACAATTCTGCAAAGTAATTGATGAATATAATTATTTTGTGTAAATTCTGAGTAAATCATATACCTTAGATTTAACTTTATATTTCCTAATAAATGCGTAAATAAAATGCGGAAATCAGTAATCTTTTGTGTTCCATTAAGAAAAATTGTAATAAATATTAAGAAAATTATAATTAAAAAAAATTATAATAAAAAAATAGCTGCTGTAGATTTCGAAATAATGAATGATCGAAGCTTTGGAAGAAAGTGAATATTGAAATAAAAAATGTAGTAGAAAGACAAAAACAAGAAAGAGAATGACTGACTAGAAAATAAAAACTAAGAATAAATTGTTATTCTTATGAAAATAAACTCACTACTCGAATTTTCCAATAGACAGACAGATAAAATAAGAATGAAGAAGATGAAAAATTAACTCAGTTTTATAGCAAACATTTTAAGTAAATTTTAGAGAAAAAGATAAATAAAAGCTATAATAAGTTGTTATACTTATGAAAATAAACCAACTATTCGAATAGACAAACAATTAAAAATAATCAATGAGGAAGAGGAAAAATTAACTCAGTTTTATAGCAAACTTTTTAAGAAAATTTTAGAGAAAAAGACAAATGGCTTCAAAAATTGCCAAAAGGACAAAATGAAAATGAAAAAAGACTCAAAGGAAGCCTACTTGTTGTTCAATTAGTGAAAAGAATAAAATAATTAAATAGCAACCCAGAATTTCAAAATCTCTCAAGAAATTTACCGACGTGACAAATTTTCATAAGGTCTTTTTTTATTTTGTTTTTAATTCACTACTTTAAATTTTTAGCAAATTACTATTAGCCGACAGAATACAAAAAAAGATACAGAATAAGAGAAGTAAACTGTTTACTGACGGTACCACAAAATACAAAGAATACAAAAAAGATACAGAAAAATAGAAGTAAACTGTTTACTGACGGTATTTTATAAATTTTTCGTGGCAATCAGCAATTTCTCCAGATTAATATATATATATATATTATATATATATATATATATATATATATATATATATATATATATATATATATATATATATATATATATATATATATATATATATATTATATATCAAATTGAAGAAAAGGAAAATAAATTCTATTGAAAGTAAGAGTAATCAGTAGTAATCACTGACTGACTCTAGAAGGAAAACAAAAACCACATCAATTAATATAAATTGTTCAAAGCCTCAGGTGTACGAAAGTCAAATTGTGTAAAAAGAAGATAACAATAATTTAGACTATGACGTAATACTTAGACGGAATAGGTCATCAAACACCAATCACCAAACTGACAATACATATACCAATACACGCTATGATAATTATTATAACAATAACAGATACTGGCTCTGTAATCCCGAGTTGTGTGTGTCAATCACTTCTCGGGGTACAATATCCTTCTTGTTGACAGTAAAAGTATTAGAGGTACCTACGTTTAGGGAAAGATTTGCGAATTCGAAAATGAGAAAACGTTCTTGAAATCATTGGAAAGCATGCTTTTGGTACCCACTGAAAATCCCCAAACTATTTTCTGTGATATCCTTGAAAAAGCAAGATATGTAGAATAAACAAAAGAGAAAGGGTTAAATAGGAAAAAACAAATTATTATACCTTTATTCATGTAAACAGAAATGACAATGAATTATATTATAACAAAATAGAAATGTTTTCAAGGAGTGAAGACCCAAGAAATGGCTTCAGAGAGGAGATCTAAGTGTACTTTTGGATAGAAGAGAAGCAATTGAGACAGTGGAAAATAATATTAATACAATATCAAAATAAAGGATTAAATAACTAATCCCTTCCTCAAAAAGAACTTAAATGAAGGAATAATTTGCATTCTAAAAGGAAATTTATAATTTGGTTGCTGAAGATATATATATATATATATATATATATATATATATATATATATATATATATATATATATATATATATATATATATATATATATATATATATATATATATATATATATATATATATATATATATATATATATATATAATATATATATATATATATATATATATATATATATATATATATATATATATATATATATATATATATATATATATATATATATATATATATATATATATATATATATATATATATATATATATATATATATATATATATATATATATATATATTTATATATATATAGCTATTTATCCTCTTTTAACCTCCTCCAACTTATTTATACAGTGAAGGAAGTAGAGCTCTCAAGGCGATGAGATTACCTTCCATTGGGTGCATGTGGTGCTAAAGGTACTTAACATTTCACTCTAGTTCCCAATAGTAAGCGCTCTTTCGCGCTAATCAAAAAAACATTCTTCTACACGAAAAGCACTATTGTAGAAACATATTCTTTTAAAACAAATTATAATAATTATGGCGTCCACAACAATATCCTCGGAGAAACTTCGAGGGATAGCTTTCAATAATGATGAGGTTCGTGCCACCAGGATTTTGCAGCCGACTTGCCCTGATACATTTCTTCAACATTCGCGGTCTTCAATCCAATTTCCACTTTGTTGAACATCACCTCTCTTCTGCTAGACCTAACCTTTTGTTCTTGACCGAAACTCAGGTGCATGAGCACTCTGACTCTGTTTCCTCATACTGTCTCTATCCTCAATTTTCAGCCAAAGGTTGTTATTGTACATACGTGCAACGATATTGCTCTTCTCGTGTCTCTAATTTGGAGTCTTCCGAATTTTCCATCTTGTGGCTTAAGCTCTCCTGCCATTCTACGATTAAATTCATTAACTCTATTTATTATATCCTAATTCTACTGACTATCCTAAATTCTTCGACTATCTAAACTCCAAAATAGAGCACATTCTTCTTCTCCTTTCTCTGAAATCGTAAAATTTAGGTGATTTCAATGTTCACTACCGCCAATGGATTTCTTCAAACTCTCATGAATGTACCTCCCATTTCGCTATCCAAAACGATATTGAGCAGTTGGTGCAGCTCCTTAATCATATCCTTGATCGTCTTGGAGATGAACCCACCATTCTAGACCTATTTCTAAATTCTAATCCTTCTTCTCATGCTGCTAAACTCTATCTACTTCTGTGTTTCTCTAATCACCTTCATATCTCTTTATCTTCAATTTTTTCAAGTTTTCTACGAGGAAAAGTTTTCGGCGTTTCGGTTCAGTAACCTGGTCGGGCTTGCTGTCGTACGTTTCTGATTTCCCGTGAAATGATTATTGCCTCCGTGGAAGGAGTTTCTTCGAGTCTGAAGAGCCCATTACCGAGATGATTCTCTCTTACATGGAGACGTAAATTCCATATTATTTCCATCTCTAAATTCTAGCAAACCTTGGTTTAACTCTGGTTTCCCTTCATCGGTTACCTCGCTTCAAACTCCAGAAACTAACATTACTTATATTTCATCCTGTAATCGTACAAAATATATCCCCCGCTAAACCAAAAACTCTTCTCCGAAGTAAATGCAATAATCTTTCTTGTTTCTTTCCTCCAGGTCACTTCTGACATTTTGTAAAAAATTTAACCCTAACTTTATTTCTTCCTTTTTCTCTCCACTAGTATCTTCTGAAGGCATAATTACCGTTTTGCTTTCTTCTAAAGCTGAATTTTAGAAGAGTGAATTCTAGGCTTTACCAGCAGAATACATAAAAGTTTGAGCATAGCGGTTATTTCTGTGGTCAGAGAGATGGACATAGAAAGGATGAGACTGTGAAGAAAGGAGTGTCTCACAAGTCCTTTTCAGTAGAGGAAGTATGCGATGGGAGCATTCTGAAGAGCAGTATTCTTTGTAATAGCGATAATATAGAAAGAGTGACGCAATAATTCAAAGAGTGGAAAGAGACTGAAGAGAGTTAATGAGAGCGAGAGTTGATAAAGCTAAAATCCCTTGAATCCACCTTTTCAAGGAGAGCCGCTTGAGTGGAACAACCCCAGATGTGAGAGGTATACTCTGTACTGGGGAGAACATTACCCCTATAAACGTTATATTATTATTATTATTATTATTATTATTATTATTATTATTATTATTATTATTATTATTATTATTATTAATATTATTATTATTATCATTATTATTAATTAATAGCTTGTTTTGATATTAGTGAAATTAATTTCGTTGTAATATAAGATTTCTAAAGGTATTTTAAAATTTTGATTGCATAAATATCTAAATATGTAATAGTAAAGTATTTTAATTGTAAAAATTATTTAAATTGTAATTTTCTACTGTTTGAATAAAGCTCGCGAATGAATGAACGAATTAATATTGATTTATTATTATTATTATTATTATTATTATTATTATTATTATTATTATTATTATTATTATTATTATTATTATTAAAAGTATTAGATTGTGGTATTAAAATAAGTTAGTTATCGAAGTTGTATTATTTTTTCGAGAGATGAGCATTATATTCCTGTTATTAAATTTTGAGCGAGAAGAATAATTGGATATTGATATTTTCATTAAATAAAAAAGGATCTATTTAATTAAATTAATTAAATATTAATTAAATATTAATTTAATTAAATATGATCTCATTATTAAAAAATTAAATATTGTAAAAAAATCTATGGATTTTCAAACCCATGGTTAAATACAAAATTCATGACTATTTGAATGGAACAGGTTTAAGACTATTTTTTCGCACTCTCGGATACCAGATACGCTTTAGTCTCTCGTCCCATTTCATTGGTTCATGCTACTCATGAAGGAGAGAGAATCTCTACAAACCAAATCTTTGCTAATAATAAATGAAATACTCGTAGAAATAATATTTTTAAGACAAAATTTCTTTGAAAGAAGGTTCCTAAGATTTATAGAGAAAAAGCAGGAGCAAAAGATACTGAATAATCTTTCTTCTTCAACTCAGATGATGTTTTATGCGTACATAAACTTGACTGAGAAAAAAGAGGTTACCTGGACCATTCCTTTAAATTAAGGTTGTAATTGTTTGAAAATTTTGGATGTTTACAATTATTTAAAAATCTCGAATTTGAAATTATAATCACCCTGTAGTTATGTGGTAGACTGTGAGTGATATTATATATATATATATATATATATATATATTATATATATATATATATATATATATATATATATATATATATATATAATATATATTATATATTATTTAATTCTTTGCATATGGATTGCCAATCAACTTACATCAACGCAATCATGTATGAGACAGCGATAAATATATATATGCATATATATATACATATATTATAATATATAATATATATAATATATATATATATATTATATATATATATATATATATATATATATAATATATATATATATATATTATGCATAGGAGTAGGGTGAAAGTTTTTTCAGGGGGAGTGGAGTTACAAAATTTTGTTATTGTTATTTTATTAAAATATATTATATAATTATATGATATATATATATATATATATATATATATATATATATATATATATATATATATATATATATATATATATATATATATATATATATATATATATATATATATATATATATATATATATATATATATATATATATATATATATATATATATATATATATATATATATATATATATATATATATATATATATATATATATATATATATATATGCCGTCTACCGTGGCTCAAACGTTACAGTGATTGACTCACGTGCTTGAGGGCGCCGGTTGATCCCACTTGTGGATTCTAGACACATACTACCTATAAAAGTTATTCTCCTCGAATAGGGCAATACCCGTGAGATATAAACCTTTCATAATATATATATATATATATATATATATATATATATATTATATAATATATATATATATATATATAATATATATTAATATATATATATATATATGCTTACCACAAAGACTGAAAAGATTTCACAAAATGAAATTTGTACTTCTTGGACGTATTTCAAAAAGGGAAATTTCTACTATGGGATTAACTTCTATATCCTTGTGAATATTAAGTCAAACCATACCTGCTATATGATCTTGTCCCATTGAATTTCTGATGTAGTTTTTTAGACTCTTTAAAGTAGGCGTTGCTCTTAATACTCAGAGCGTTGCTAATATTTGTAAAAATTTCAAAATATTTGGGTACAACATAGGATTGTATGTTGATAATACTTCTGTTATTGTTGTTGCATTAGGGCTAGAATCAGCATTTAACTCTATATTTTTGCTTCCAAAATTTGTGTTATCGGGGTTAGTTAAAATCTTGTGTAAACAATAAGTTCAGTTAATGAAGATAAACCAAAACAGCACCGTGGAATAAATTTTTGAAGTGAACGTAACAAATCATCGTGTTTTTTTGGACTAGTCTTCCAATTCTTTAACTAAATTTGTCTATCAAAAGAATAAAAAGATATACCTTATGATATTGCTTCGATATAGTAATATTTAACTTTGACACTTTTATTTGATGAAATGGACATTCGAGGCGCTGATATAGTTATATTTAATTTTAATATTTTAGTTATATTTTAGGACAAGTGGCTTCATCAAAGATATCTTTGAATACTGAATCTGCATCTAAACACCAGTTTTGCATAACTTTTATTATATCGAATATATGATCCAGTGCTTCAGCTAAATCACAGTCAACTTTCTGAAGTAGTTTTTAAATTCTTAATGTACTTGAAAGCATTATGATAAGAACTGAAAGAGTCACAATAAACGTTTATCAAGTACATAATTTAGCAATTGATGTTCTTGCTTTGAAGCTTCACCATTACGTATTTCTTCTATTGTTTCAAGAGAATGAACGACAACTAAATAAAGCTATTTAAATCTCATTACAACATCATGTTTTACGCCCACCTTGTTTCACACAGAGTAAGAAACGATATATATATATATATATATATTATATATATATATATATATATATATATATATATATATATATATATATATATATAATTTAGTTTTTTTGTGCCAATTTGCTATATTTTTTAAACCAAAAATAAAGTTCCTGATAATTAGTGGGTGAGGGGGGTTCTACCCACTAAAAACCACCAGGCCCCCTACGCCCATGATATATATATATATATATATATATAATATATATATATATATATATATATATATATATATATATAATATATATATATATATATATATATATATATATATATATATATTTAAATATAATGCGCCGCTTCTTTGCTAACTATCATTGGAGTGAATCTTGCTTTGTCTCGGGGGACGCTTCTGTCTCTGCTGAAAAGGTAGGGGCCGTAATCCTTGAAGGGATGGGCAGATTCATTCCATCTTCAACTAAATCTTTTTCTCCTCAAAATCCATGGTTCGATGGCAATTGTTCTCTTGCCCTTCGGGAGAGAGACAATGCTTATCGTGAATGGAAAAACTCTCCTTCTCCTATCACTCTTGCTAATTTTCATTCAGCTCGGAATCGTTGCAGGGATGTTCTTCGACGGACAAAGCGTGCTTTCATAAAAAGGAAGTGCGCTGACCTCCATGGCTCTCCTACTGATAAAAATTTCTGGCCTCTTGTCAAAAATATCTCTAACAACTTCTGTAAATCTGCCTTTCCTCCTCTTATTCGCTCTGATGGTTCTGTAGCTAATACTCCTCTGAAAAGGCTAATCTCTTCGGCCTCCTTTTTTCATCTAATTCCACCCTGCTCGATTCTGGCATCCCTCCTCCTACTCCTTCTCCTCTCAGGTGTCCCATGCCTTCACCTGTAATTACTCATGATCGGGTGCATGGGATCCTGAAATCTATGAACTTCAGGAAGGCCAGTGGCCCGTATGGCTTTCCCCCTCGTGTTCTGAGGGAGTGTGCTTCCGAGTTGGCCCCTGTCCTCGTTCAGCTCTACTCTCTATGCCTTAATACTAATACTTTTCCTCAATGCTGGAAGCGTGCATTTGTTCAGCCGATCCCGAAAAAAGGTAGTCGCTCTGACCCTTCTAACTATCGACCTATAGCTCTCACTTGTGTTCTGTCTAAAATTTTTGAAACTCTCCTCAACTCTCATTTCCTGGATCATTTGGAGTCTCATTCTCTTCTCTCTGATCACCAGTATGGCTTTCGACGCTCGAGGTAAACTGGTGACATACTTTCCTATGGTCTTCTGCTCTTAGGGACTTCGGGGAGTCTTGTGTGGTGGCGCTTGACATATCCAAGGCTTTCGACCGGGTATGGCATGCGTCACTGCTCTCCAAGCTCCCTTCCTTTGGGTTTCCTCCTTCCCTTTGCTTACTATTGTCTAGTTTTCTCTCAGAT
>SEYY01001527.1:0-7500 GCA_009176605.1 Armadillidium nasatum | reverse complement strand
GAGAATGTGTAGAAAGGCGTGTCGCACGAGCTCTTCTCAATGGAGGAGGTATGCAACGAGAGAGTTCAGAAGAGCAGTGTCTGTTGTAATAGCGATAGTAAAGAGAGAGTGACGCAACAATTCGACTGGCAGAAAGAGATTGAAGAGAGTTAGTAAGAGCAGGAGAGTTGATGAGACGAAATGCCCTTGACTCCACCTTCTCTAAGAGAGCTGTATGTGTGGAACCACCCCAGATGTGCGAAGCATACTCCATACAGGGACGAACAACACCCCTATACAGAGCAAGCAACTGGGGTGGCGTGAAGTAATTCTGAAGGCGCCTCAGAACACCAACCTCTTAGAAGCTTGTTTAGAAAGAGAAGTAATGTGATCTTTCCAAGAAAGATCACGAGAAAAAGAAACACCAAGAATATTAAGGACAGATGAAGGCTTGATTTGTGTGTTTTCGAAGAAGATATCATAGTTGTGTGGAAGATTGTGTCGAGTGGAGAGATGGAGGAACTGAGTTTTTGAGGCATTGAAAACAACCATGTTTTCTCTGCCCCAATTTGAAATACGGGAAAGATCAGAGGTTAGTTGTTCCAAGGCTACCCTTCTCGAGTCTATCAAACTGCTGTTGGGTGGGACGTTTTTCAAAATGGAAAGGAATAATGAAGGGTGGAGTCATCAGCATAGGAGTGGATAGGAGATGAGGTGATGGAGAGAAGGTCATTAATGAAAAGTAGAAAAAGTGTTGGTGAATAGTACAGAACCCTGAGGAACACCACTATTAATAGATTTAAAGGATGAACGGTGGCCGTCTACAACAGTTGCTATAGAACGACCGGAAAGGAAATTAGCGAGAAGATCACAGAGAGAAGGATAGATACCGAAAGAGGGAAGTTTAGAAATCAAAGCTTTGTGCCAGACTCTATCGAAGGCTTTCGATATGTCCAGCGCGACAGCAAAAGATTCACCGAAATGCCGAATAGCGGAGGACCAAGAGTCAGAGAGAAGGGAAAGAAGATCACCTGTAGAGCGTTTCTTACGAAAGCCATACTGGCGATCAGAGATAAGATTAGAAGAATTGAGATGCTTCCAAATCTTCCTGTTAAGGATAGATTCGAAAACTTTAGAGAGAACGGAGGTCAAAGAAATGGACGGTAGTTGGAGGGTTGAGAGGGGTCCCCCTTCTTCGGCACAGGTTGAATGAGCGCACGTTTCCAGCAAGAAGGGAAGGTTGAAGTAGATAGACAAAGACGAAATAGTTTACCGAGGCAGGGTGCAAGCTCGGAAGCACAAGTTTTGAGAACCACAGGAGGAATACCATCAGGACCATACGCCTTCTTAGTATTAAGCTCAGAGAGAGCAGAAATGACATTTAGAAGAAATTCTAATTTTAGGCATAATTGAGTTAGAGGGGGTTGAAGGAGGAGGAATAACTCCGGAATCGTCTAAGGTTGAATTAGAGGCAAAAGTTTGAGCAAAGAGTTCAGCTTTAGAAGAAGGTAAAACAGCAGTATATATATATATATATATATATATATATATATATATATATATATATATATATATATATATATATATATATATATATATATATATAATATATATTATATATATTATATGTATAATCATATATAATATATGTCCATCCTGTTATATAGTATATTATATATATATATATATATATATATATATATATATATATATATATATATATATATATAATATATATATATATATATATTATATATATATATATATATATTTTTTTATGTCTCCTCCGGTGGGCAAAGGCCAAAGGCCTACCAATTTCCACCAGAGTTGGGAAGCAATCAGATCTGGTCGCTAATGGCCGACATGACCCGATACACGGCGTTTAAAAGTGTGCAAGTCAAAGGAAGTTGGGAAAACAGATAAAGGAAGTGTGTTCCAGACTTTACCAGTAGAGTACATGTAAGATTGAGCATAGCGGTTAAGTCTGGGGTCGGAGAGTTGGACAGAGAAAGGATGAGACTGTGTAGAAAGACGTGTCGCACGAGCCCTTCTCAGTGGAGGAGGTATGCGACGGAGAGAGTTCAGAAGAGCAGTGTCCGTTGTAATAGCGATAGTATAGAGAGAGTGACGCAACAATTCGACGGGAAGAAAGAGATTGGAGAGAGTTAGTAAGAGCAGGAGAGTTGATAAGACGAAAAGCCCTAGACTCCACCTTTTCAAGATGAGCTGTATGTGTGGAACCACCCCAGATATGCGAGGCGTACTCCATACAGGGGCGAACAACACCCCTATACAGAGCAAGCAACTGGGGTGGCGTAAAAAAACTACGAAGGCACCACAGAACACCCAACCTCTTAGAAGCTTGTTTAGAGAGAGAAATAATGTGATCTTTCCAAAAAAGATCACGAGAAAAAAAACACCGAAAATATTGAGAACAGATGAAGGTTTGAGTTGAGTGTTTTCGAAGAAGATGTCATAGTTGTGTGGAAGATTGCGTCGAGTAGAAAGATGGAGGAATTGAGTTTTTGAGGCATTGAAAACGACCATGTTTTCTCTGCCCCAATTTGAAATGAGAGATAGATCAGAGGTCAGTTGCTCCAAGGCAATCCTTCTTGCGTCTAATAACTGCTGTTGGAGGGACGTCTTTCAAATTGAAAGGAATAATGAAGGGTGGAGTCATCGGCATAGGAGTGGATAGGAGACGAAGTAATAGAGAGAAGGTCATTGATGAAAATTAGAAAAAGAGTTGGAGAAGGACAGATCCTTGAGGAACACCACTATTAATAGATTTATAGGAGGAACGGTGGCCGTCTACAACAGCTGCTATAGAACGACCAGAAAGGAAATTAGATAGAGAGAGGTCACAGAGAGAAGGATAGATTCCGAAAGAGGGAAGTTTGGAAATCAAAGCTTTGTGCCAGACTCTATCGAAAGCTTTCGATATGTCTAGCGCCACAGCAAAGATTCACCGAAACCCCGAAGAGCGGAGGACCAAGAGTCAGAGAGAAGGGAAAGAAGATCACCAGTAGAACGTCCTTTACGAAAGCCATACTGGCGATCAGAGATAAGATTGGAAGAATTGAGATGTTTCCAAATCTTCCTGTTAAGGATAGATTCGAAAACTTTAGAAAGAACGGAGGTTAAAGAAATTGGACGATAGTTAGAGGGTTGAGAAGGGTCCCCCTTTTTCGGTACAGGTTGAATGAGCGCACGTTTCCAACAAGAAGGGAAGATCGAAGTAGAAAGGCAAAGACGAAATAGTTTACCAAGGCAGGGTGCAAGCTCAGAAGCACAAGTTTTGAGAACCGCAGGAGGAATACCATCAGGACCATACGCCTTCTTAGTGTTAAGCTCAGAGAGAGCAGAAATGACATCTTTAGAAGAAATTACAATGTTAGGCATAAATGAGTTGGAGGGGGTTGTAGGAGGAGGAATAGCTCCGGAATCGTCCAAGGTAGAGTTAAAGCAAAAGTTTGAGCAAAAAGTTAAGCTTTAGTAGAAGGTAAAATGGCAGTTGTGCCATCAGAAGAGACTAGAGGAGGGAAAGAGGAAGAAGCAAAGTTAGAGTTGACCTTTTTTGCGAAACGAAAGGGCGAGATGAAGAGAACCAGAAAGATTATTGCATTGCGGCGGAGAAAAGTTTTTGGTATCTCGAAAATAGTTTATATATATATATATAATATATAAATATATATATATATATATATAATATATATATATATATATATATATATATATTATATATATATATTATATATATATATATATATATATATATATATAATATATATTATATATATATTATATATATATATATATATATATAAATATATATATATATATATATAATATATATATATATATATATATATATATATATATATATATATTATATATTATATATATATATATATATATATATATATATATATATATATATATATATATATATATATATATATATATTATATATATATATATATATAATATATAATATATATATATATATATATATATATTATATATATATATATATATATATATATATATATATATATATATATATATAATATATATATATATATATATATATATATATATATATATATATTATATATATATATATATATATATATATATATATATATATATATATATATATATATTATATATATATATATATATATATATATATATATATATATATATATATATATATATATATATATATATATATACTATATATATATATATTATATATATATATATATATATAATTTTTTCAAATATTTGTTTAATAATGTATTTTTTAATGATCATGAATTACTTAATAAAATCCCTTTTATTTATAAATCCAAAATAGAAACTCGAAAATTACGAACTTCTCTCATCTTAAACTGCTGTAAAGTTCTGATAATATTGTACAAATGTTTCGCGAGATTCTGTGTAATTGTTTTCAGGTAATGTGTGTTTGTATTTGTGAGTGCGTGTGTACTGCAAAAAAGAGTATTGCCAAGCGAAATTATGAAGAGTGAATCAATAAAAACAATATAAAAAAAATTGTTGTTCAAAACGAAAGAATGTACGGATAGAGCTTCCATCGTTCTATGTTATTTCAGATGATTAATATCAGGTGCAAACAAAATAAAAAGTATTTCTTTCGATGTATCTTTAAAAGTCGCATCGATTTTCTTTCATATATATATATATATATATATATTATATATATATATATATATATATATATATATATATATATATATATATATTTTTTTTTTTTTTTTATGTTTCCTCCGGTGGGCAAAGGCCATTGAGGCCTACCAAATTCCACCGGAGTTGGGAAAGATCTATTATCATGGTCGATGGAGGCCGACGTGTCCAGATACACGGCGTTTGAAAGTATGCAAGTCAAAGGAAGTTGGGAAAACAGATAAAGGGAGTGTGTTCCAGACTTTACCAGTAGAGTACATGTAAGATTGAGCATAGCGGTTAAGTCTGGGGTCGGAGAGTTGGACAGAGAAAGGATGAGAATGTGTAGAAAGGCGTGTCGCACGAGCTCTTCTCAATGGAGGAGGTTATATGAAGAGTTCAGAAGAGCAGTGTCCGTTGTAATAGCGATAGTAAAGAGAGAGTGACGCAACAATTCGACGGGCAGAAAGAGATTGAAGAGAGTTAGTAAGAGCAGGAGAGTTGATGAGACGAAATGCCTTTGACTCCACCTTCTCTAGGAGAGCTGTATGTGTGGAACCACCCCAGATGTGCTAAGCTACTCCATACAGGGGCGAACAACACCCCTATACAGAGCAAGCAACTGGGGTGGCGTGAAGTAATTCTGAAGGCGCCTCAGAACACCCAACCTCTTAGAAGCTTGTTAAAAAGAGAAGTAATGTGATCTTTCCAAGAAAGATCACGAGAAAAAGAAACACCAAGAATATTAAGAACAGATGAAGGCTTGAGTTGTGTGTTTTCGAAGAAGATATCATAGTTGTGTGGAAGATTGTGTCGAGTGGAGAGATGAAGGAATTGAGTTTTTGAGGCATTGAAAACGACCATGTTTTCTCTGCCCCAATTTGAAATACGGGAAGATCATGGTTAGTTGTTCAAGGCTACCCTTCTCGAGTCTATCAACTGCTGTTGGGTGGGACGTTTTTCAAACTGGAAGGAATAATGAAGTGTGGAGTCATCAGCATAGGAGTGGATAGGAGATGAGATGATAGAGAGAAGGTCATTAATGAAAAGTAGAAAAAGTGTTGGTGATAGGACAGAACCCTGAGGAACACCACTGTTAATTGATTTAAAGGAAGAACGGTGGCCGTCTACAACAACTGCTATAGAACGACCGGAAAGGAAATTAGCGAGAAGATCACCGAGGGAAGAATAGATACCGAAAGAGGGAAGTTTAGAAATCAAAGCTTTGTGCCATACTCTATCGAAGGCTTTCGATATGTCCAGCGCGACAGCAAAAGATTCACCGAAATGCCGAAGAGCGGAGGACCAAGATTCAGAGAGAAGAAAGGAGATCACCAGTAGAGCGTTTCTTACGAAAACCTTACTGGCGATCAGAGATAAGACTAGAAGAATTGAGATGTTTCCAAATCTTCCTGTTAAGGATAGATTCGAAAACTTTAGAGAGAACGGAGGTCAAAGAAATAGGACGGTAGTTGGAGGGTTGAGAGGGGTCCCCCTTCTTCGGCACAGGTTGAATGAGCGCACGTTTCCAGCAAGAAGGGAAGGTTGAAGTAGAGAGACAAAGACGAAATAGTTTACGAGGCAGGGTGCAAGCTCGGAAACACAAGTTTTGAGAACCACAGGAGGAATACCATCGGGACCGTACGCCTTCTTAGTATTAAGCTCAGAGAGAGCAGAAATGACATCTTTAGAAGAAATTTCAATTTTAGGTATAAATGAGTTGGAGGGGGTTGAAGGAGGTAGGAACACCTCTGGAATCTGCTAAGGTTGAATTAGAGGCAAAAGTTTGAGCAAAGAGTTCAGCTTTAGTAGAAGGTATTAAAGAAGAGAGGAGGGAAAGAGGAAGAAGCAAAGTTAGAGTTGACATTTTTTGCAAAATACCAGAAAGAACGTGAAGAAGAGGAACCAGAAAGATTATTGCATTTTCTACGGAGAAAGGAGTTTTTAGTGTTACGAAGGATAGATTTCGCAAGATTCCGGGATGAAATATATGTTGCGTGAGTTTCTGGTGTTTGAAGACGACGGTAATCCCTGAAGGTACAGCATCCCTGCGGCGGATAGCACGAGAACAAGTATAGTTGAACCAAGGTTTGTTAGGTTTAGTAGAAGGGAAAAAATATGGAATGTATGCCTCCATGCCAAAGAGAATCACCTCGGTGAAGCGTTCAGCACACTCCGAGTGACCCCTCCCATGGAAGCAATAATCATTCCATGGGAAATCGAAGAAGTACGACCGCAAGTCCGACCAGCTTGCGGCACCGAAGTGCCACAAACGTTTCCTTTCCGTAGAAGGGGGTCTTTCCTGCGGAAGACTTGAAGAGATAGAAGAGGATACAGTGATAAGAAGGTGATCGGAGGAACCCAGAGGAGGAAAGACTTTAACAATATAAGGAGAAGGATTAGAAGTTAGGAAAAAGTCTAGAATGTTGGGTTCATCTCCAAGACGATCAGGGATACGAGTAGGGAGCTGCACCAACTGCTCAAGGTCGTTTTGGATAGCGAAAAGGAAGGCACATTCACCAGCTATATCATGAGAACTAGATGAAAGCCATTGGCGGTGGTGAACATTGAAATCACCTAATATGATGATTTCAGAAAAAGGAGAAGAAGAGAGAATGTGCTCTATTTTGGAGTTTAAATAGTCGAAGAATTTAGCACAGTCAGTAGAATTAGGAGATAAATAAACTGAACAAATGAATTTAGTCATAGAATGGCAAGAGAGCCTAAGCCATAAGGTGGAAATTCGGAAGACTCCAAATTAGAGGACACGAGAACAACGACATCGTTGCGCACGTATGCACAACAACCGCCTTTGGCTGAAAATTGAGGATA
>SEYY01001526.1:5000-22500 GCA_009176605.1 Armadillidium nasatum | reverse complement strand
ATCGGCACTCATCCGTAAATAGGATACTCGCCCAATCCTGGGGCCGAGAATGCAGGTGTTGTTCTGCGAAAATCATCCTTGCTTTTCGGTGCTCCCTGGTGAGCGGGGGCCCATGTTCCGCTCTGCAACGTCGAATGATATTCGTGATAACAAGGGTCTGATGGACAGCCTGCAGCTCGGCACGATGGTCACGTGGAGTTGCATGACGATCGCGAGCTGCCATTAACCAAATATATCTGTCCACTACGTCCGCTGTTGCCAGTGGTCTACCTTGGCCAGGTCGACTAGTGTGAGCATGTGCCAACTCGAACCTCTGTAGGACCCTTCCGATGGTTGTATGGGAGACCCCGAACCATCGGTCCAGTTGACGTTGACCGTACCCTTCAGTTGCCAGTGTTGTGATTGCCAAACAGTTATCGCGTGTCAAACTTCTGCGTAACCTCTTCCTATTACTTGCACAAACGTTAAAAGTTGAATATTCTCAATATCCAGCATACTCGTGACGTTACCTCTCCTACCACATAACTCACAGAATTTGGCTGGTTTGCCCTTTTAGCGTATTTCGTCGATATCGCAACTACGCCCCTCCCATCGATACTAAACTACAATATTTGGGTAGGAACGGGCACCCCCCCCACACACACACAGGCACTCCCATTATCCTACAATGTCGTCGAAACCTCCCAACTGATAAATTGTAGATTTTGAGGTAATTTTGCTCTTTAGTATATATATAATATTATATATATATATTATATATTATATATATATATATATTATATATATATATATATATATATATAGATACGAGAGAGAGAGAGAGAGAGAGAGAGAGAGAGAATTAATGACTGCTATTGTACTCGAAAAAGCAACCTTCAAGATGGTAAGTCTTGCGAGTTGACCACTAGGCTATGGTGGTTCAAAAGGAAATCGCATTGGAACTACTCAAGAAATACAGTCATGACGTCAATCCCAAAGGACTTCCCTGACCGCAACTCAAGCCAAAAGACGCTCACCATTCATGATTTACCAAGAATCGACAAAAGAGACATCGACAAGTGGTTAAAAAGTTGGAATGGTTATTTCAGTTTTATTTTTTGGATAAACCTATTTAGCGTTTATAACTAATGGTATCTCTCTTACCAACTGCTATAATTTCCCAAATTTAGAGAGAGAGAGAGAGAGAGAGAGAGAGAGAGAGAGAGAGAGAGAGAGAGAGAGAGAGAGAGAGAGAGTTGAGGACTTATTTCAACAGAAGTTGAAACTTGGCGAGAAACCTTCAGCATACCTTAATCATATATGACTTTCACTTGGAGACCCCTCTTTCGAAGTCATTATGCGTAAAAAATGAAAAAAAAGATATGTTCCTTCAAGTCATACCAGAAGACATTGCCCCTGTGCTAGAAGTACTAACCGGAGACCTATCAATTTGTAAAATGGCTGAAGCTGCAGATAGGTATATGCGTCGAAGCGGAAGAACTGCATCCGATCATTACCACAATGATTCAGTCAATGCCATGGGAACCTTTCCTACGAAAACTTCAAGAGAACCTACACCACCACCTGTCAATAATGTCACCAGCCGTGAATTTGCTAAAATATCCAGTCAAATTGCAGAGATATCCCATAAAATAGAAGACCTATCATCACATGAACATAGGCTGGATATAAGGATGCTGCGAATTGAAAATGGTCGGACAAGAGGCCAGTCTCCCAGAGGCAGGTCACCTTTCAGATTTAGACCTGAATGTGCTCTCTGCTATTACCGTTGCAAATTCAGAGAAAAAGCTACCCGATGCCAAGGAGGTAACTGTCGATGGGAACCATTGCCATTCCAACTTTCCACTACTGGACCATCTCTCCTCACCCTTCCAGGAAACGAATCGGTGGGGATAATTAAGCCCCTCAAAAAGAAAATAAAATGAGCGATTTAATAATACAATAAAGTGAAAACTCTAATGCATGCATAATTTACGAAAACTTATGGAAGGAAGAAAATAAAAACTACCCCCTTATAAATAATGTTAATACAAATGCGAATAATGATAATACTTCATAGCCTACTTTTACAAATAACATAAAGTATAATAACAATGTTCAACTTCATGTGAATGGTATTGCTACTATTTATTTAAAACCATCTGTTTTAAGGGAAACATTATCTTGAGCATTATCATAAGGAAATACTGTTTCCTCCTTATAATAGTTTTAAGTATTAAAATCTGCATTATCAAGGTGGCGAAAAGTCAATCTCAGAGCAGGAGCCATTAGCTCTTATCAAAAATACTGCGATGTCGGTTGAAAATACTTATTTTTACAATGGTGCAGCGGTTCCAAAAATATTGAATGTATTAAATATTTCTAAACCAGATTTAAAATTAAAGTCTTTTCCGTATTGTTGATGCTAACTCAAAAGAGTTATATATTATAGATTCTGGGAGCATCTTATTGATGATAAGAAAGCACCTATTGACTTCTTACTATTGCTAATGGAAGCCAAATAAACATTTATAATATTGTAACAAAAACTGTAAATTTTTTATTACATCGAGAATATGAACATACATTTTCAATCTGTGATGTGCTTTGTAAAATATTAGGTATAGATTTCTTCAATAAATATAATTTCTTATTAGATTTTAGCAACCATATAATATTGATGGTCAAACTGGTATCTCCTGAGATGCAATTGTAGTAAATGATGTGGAATCATTGCCTATAAAACGACTTGATCATTTTGTAAATGCCACTTTCTCTCCCAAACTACCTAATGCGCCTTCTCTTAAATCTATTATTTTAATTTTAAAATATTATTTACTGATTTATATTTAAATGATATCACAAAACTATGCAATAATAAAAGTATAATGGTAAATGAGAATATTTTTAAAGATAAAACTTATACTGGGGGTAGCAATATGAACAATTCGTCATATATGTATAATAATTTTAATAAATTTGAAAATGATATTAAAAATAGAAGTGATAAAATAAATAATGTTAGTGATATTAATAATGATAAAAGTTATTGTGAAAATAATAGTTTTAAAATTTCCCCTTACAACGCAGAACAAGATGCCCTAAAAGAGTTAGTCCCTACAAGGTTACTGTGAGAGATACCCCCATAAATATAAAAAGCCGAAGAATCTCTACGTGTCTATATGACAAGGCTAAGGTGGAGATAGGCAGGTTAGTTAATGCTGGGGTCTTATCTCCCTCACATTCACCATGGAGTTTAACTATTTCCGTTCTGCCAAAACCGTCAGGTGGAATCCGCATTGTAGCAGACCTAAGGCTTCTTAACAAAAGAGCAGTTCGTGACAATTCCAGTCTCACTAATTTAGTGGATTTTTCAAATATACTCTCTGATGCTAAAGTGTTTTCTGTCTTTGATTTCAAGAAAGTCTTCTATAATTTGAAAGTTCACCCAGATTGTAGAAATTCCTAACAATTAATACTCCCTATGGTAGTTTCTTTTATAACAGTATAGTTGAAGGAATTCATTCTAGTCTCACAAACTTCACTAAGTATATTTCTTTAGGTTTTTCTCGTATTCCTAACCTTTTTATCTACATCGATGACATTCTTATTGCTACTCCAACTTATGAAGAGTATTTAAAAGTATTAGAAAAGATATTTAACAGGATAAATTTTTTACTCTAAAACTTAGTTCCGATAAATGCCAAAATGCCCAATCGAAGGTTGTATATTTAGGTTTTGATGTGTCTGAAGGTTTTATGCTCCCTTATGAGGATAA
This sequence comes from Armadillidium nasatum, assembly GCA_009176605.1. Classification (NCBI taxonomy): domain Eukaryota; kingdom Metazoa; phylum Arthropoda; class Malacostraca; order Isopoda; family Armadillidiidae; genus Armadillidium; species Armadillidium nasatum. The sequence continues at coordinate 18,743 of SEYY01001526.1, read as the reverse complement.
AAGTCTTCCTATATTAAACATTCCAAAACCTAAGACAAAAAAAGATCTACGTTCTTTCTTAGAAAGTGTAAGTTATTTCCGATCTTCACTTCCTGGTATTTCTGATATCATTACTTCACTTTTTTCTTTTCTCAAAGGTGCACCATACTCTCAACGTAGAGTAAAATGGAATCCAGAGGCTGAAGAAGCCTATAATCTAGCCAAAATGGCTCTGAAAAATGTTACGCCTTTGGGTTTTCCATCTAATAGTGCCAAAATATCTATTTTCACGGATGCCAGTCAATCTGCCTTGGCTGATGTAGTAGTTTCGACAGAAAATGAAAAAACTGCTCCACTTGGATTCTACAGTTATAAATGAGCTATAGTATTTTTAGCAAAGAACTCCTTGCCTTAGTAAAAAACGTTAAAAAAATTCAGCATATCGTAGAAGGACGAAAGATAGATGTGTTTTGTGACAACCTTTCAGTCACACAGTCACTTAAAAAAAAGAGACTGACGCTAATTACTTGTTAGCAAGAGAGCAGTATTACCTAACTTTCCTGTCTGAATATGACTTAAATAATACACCATATTAAATCCGAAGAATATATTCTTGTTGATTTTCTGAGTAGAAGTCCGTCTCAAGAGCCCTCTGAACATTCACTGAAATTACCAATTTCAACTTCTGCAGGAAATGCAGATATAGAATTGGCAACAAGCCCTTCACTCCAAGTTGGAAGAGAAGACACTGTTACAGAAGTCCTTCCTGAAGCATTTTGCGATGAAGTGTTGGTCACACCAGAGCTTTCTTCTTAGCAGGATTCTTTAATAGAGGGTGACTGTTATTCACTGTCATCTATTTTCTATATTTCCGCCAATTAAGTATTTTACCTTTTTTCAGTGTAAAATTGATAATAAAGAACTTCAAGCAGCACAAGAAACAGATCTGCGACTTCAAAAATATATCAATAAGCAAGAAAATACTAATCTCAAGCTGGTTAAGCGAAACTACTATTATAAAAATGACCTACTGTCTTTGGTTGTTGATGAATCTATTCCACTATCACCTTTGTGTCTTTGTTCCTGAATCTTTCATTATACCTGTTATCTCTTATTTACATTCCCTTGGGAATTTTGAAGTCAAGAAAACTCTGGCATCTCTTAGAAAGCGCTTTGTATGGAAGGATATACCTAAAGACACAAAGCAGTTTGTTCTAAGTTGTGATTCATGATAGAGGTCTAAATCTTTGCGAAAAATAAGCTAACCATATGAATCTTACCAGCCAGCTTCTGCAAAATTCCTAGTGGTTCATATTGATATTCTTAAAATGCCTTCTTGCAAAAACTATAAATATATTTTAACTTTAATTGATAGATTCTCTCGCTATCTCTTTGCTTTCCCCTTGGAAAACATTGAAAACTCTATAATTGTGGAGGTAATTACCAGATAATTCCTTCCAATAGTTTTTCCTTCCGTTGTAGGAACTTACGTTTCTGATCATGGAGGACAGTTTAACTTCGATTTATTCAAAAGTGTTTTTGAGGAGCTAATATCCCGACATAACTTTATTCTGCCTATACCCCTCAGAGTAATGGCCCCATTGAATACTCTCATAGAACCCTATTGAGGTCTCTGCGAGCCATTCTGTCGGATGAGTTGGAAGATGTACAAAATTATTGGTTGGATATTCTCCCCGAGTGCTTTTATCTTTAAGAATGGCACATTGAAATCGGAAGGAATCACCACGCCTATCCTAATGATGGGTCAAAATCCCTACCTCCCTGGAGACTTAATAGAGTAGGTGGAGTCCTCATTCACACTTTCAATAACAACATGCTCAGAAAAGTTGAAGTTATTCTTGGGACTCCCTCTATCTCAAGAATTTTTTACCAAAAACCCAAAAATATATGTACCAAAGAATTTTGAAGATTCAAAATTTGTTCTTGTAAAAACCAACAATATGGCAGAAACAAATGAGAAGCAGTGTACCATGGTCCATATCTATTGTAAGATTATCTGGTAATAATGTGTAAATAAAAAAGAATAATAAAGTGCAAAGTGAAAATTTAATTAATATTAAACAATATTTTAGTTTAAATAGTGAAGGTGTTGAACTGAATGAGTAATAAAATTAAAAAAAAAAAAATATATATATATATATATATATATATATATATATATATATATATATATATATATATATATATATATATATATATATATATATATATATATATATATATATATATATATGCTGAAGGTACTATATGTATATAGTTTTTTTAAAAAGAAATTTTTATGCCAATTTAATATTTTTTTACAGCATATATTTTATTATGGTAATACTATTTTGTTAGAATAAGTTTCCCCATATTGCTTTAAATTTTACTATTTCTTCTATTTTACTGCATAAAACAATTCATAACATAGTCTGGATGCTCAGGTGTGAATCTCCAAATAATCTTGCAAATTCACTTCCTAGATATCAACATATTAGAAAGTTAGGTGTGCGATACTCATATATATCAATCTAACTATATATTTATTTATGCGATAGGATGTTAGGATATCGATCTCCGATATTTAGATCGATTTATATATTTAACGGGATCGAACGTGCCCATGAGGTTATCTGCCCCAGTCAACATTGGTATACCTAAATGAAAATACGTGTTATAAACATTGATAAAAAGAAAATGTTAGTTACCAAAATAACTAACAAACCAAATAGATTAGAAATTAGAAAATTATAAAGGTAAGAGATTATTTTTTTTATATTAGCCTCAAATGTAGGCCTGTCTACGCTATTGCAATATATATATATATATATATATATATATATATATATATATATATATATATATATATATATATATATATATATATATATATATATATATATATATATATATATATATATATATATATATATATATATATATATATATATATATATATATATATATATATATATATATATATATATATATATATATATATATATATATATATATATATATATATATATATATATATATATATATATATATATATATATATATATATATATATATATATATATATATATATATATATATATATATATATATATATATATATATATATATATATATATATATATATATATATATATATATATATATATATATATATATATATATATATATACAGGGGGTCCCATAAAAATGTACTCACTCTTTATCGACCCACTCATCATTAACATTTTAATTTGTTCTTGTTACAGATCAAAATATCAGTCACTAATGCCAAACTTACGATTAACGTTTGAGGAAAAAAATTTGTCATAAAGTGCTACTGGAGGTATGAAAAAATTTAAGTTAAATAGGTTGGTTAAATCGTCACAATTGTATCTATTGGGCTCGTCAAAATCCACATGTTTCAATGGAATAACATTTGAGCTTACCAGTAGTTATTGTGTGATGTGGAATATCAGCGTTGGACATGCTAGGCCCATTCTTTTTTTGCAAACAATCACTGGTGAGAGTTACCTCGATTTATTGCAGGGTTCCATCGGCCCACGCATTGAAGAGATGTTTGGAGACGAGACTTTTATTGCCAGCAAGATGGGGCATCTCCCTACTTCCAACGTGGCGTAAGGGCCTATCTCGATGCAACATTTCCGGAAAGATGGATTGGGCGAAGAAGTGCCGTTAAATTCCTCTCACCCTCCTAAGACTTCACTCCAATGGATTTATTTTTGTGAGGATACCTTAAGGATAAGGTTTACACCGCAAAGCCAGCGACAATCGTTGAGCTAAAAGATGAAATTCGAAGGCAATGTCTCGAAATTCCAAATGATATGATAAGCGATGTTGACACATCCATTGTCAACGTTACCAACTTTAGAAAATGGTAGATATCAATTTGAACATTTTGCGAACACGCACGAATGTGTAATCGACTTACGGAAATGACTAATCTACTCTGCTCAATAAATCATTTTCTTTTTTAATTTATATAATTATGGTAAGTATAAAATCTCAAAAAAAGTTTTTATTATTTGACCGATTGAGCTGAAATTTACAATGTATAAGCATTTTTTAAATCTAAGAACTTTCGATTTCTGACGTTTTCTGAGTCTATAAAGATTTAAAAGTTATTTTGGGTCAAAATTCAAAAAGAGAATGAATAGAAGAAGTGAACCAGTGGTCCGAATGACCCAAAAACTTCCCTGTGCATTCTCAGCCCAATTTCTACAACTTTATTAGAAGACATTATTGATTGATGCTGAGAGCGATTGATTATAGAATGTCAAACTTTTTTTTGAAAAAAAAAAAAAATGGTAAAAAAACATTTCCTTCCGGAGAGAAAAAAAACCTGTGTTAAAAGTTTTTTAAGATTTGGCAGGTATTTAGAGGAGGGACAGAGATAAACTTTCATTTAAGGCACTTTTAAAACCTATTTGTTTGGCTCGAGATACAGCTTCTCAAACCTTGGAAATTTTGAAATTTCGTCGAAAATTGGCAATTTTCGATGTTATATCTCGAAAAGAACAAATAGCATTGAATAAAGTAAGTAACGAAAATTGTAGCCCTGTCCCTCTTCTATAAACCTTCCAAAAATAAGACTTTTAATATACAGTTTTTTATAATTTTTTTTTTGTCCGGAGGTGTGAGTTCTTCAAAATGGAAAAATAAAAAAATTTGACACTTGGTCAAGTAAGGGCATATAACTTTTTTTCTGTAAGGCAGAAAACAAAATTCTGTTAGAAGCTTTTAAAACCAATAGATTTTGGAGTGTACACACCAAATTTCAGACCAAAAAATTTTTTGACTTGGCCTCACCGTTGATTTTAACATACCTTCAAGTTTCAAAAAACTTTTAAATGCTTAAAAACGCTAGAAATTGAGGTTTTTTTTTCGTCGGGAAAGAAGCTATCTTTATTGAAATCTTCAGGAGAATGGGATGAAAATAAAAATTTAGACCTGTTGATATGTCAATAAGCATATATGTATAAAATCCAGTTAATTAAAGGGTGAGTACATTTTTTTTCGAGGAGAGAAACCTTGTATATATATATATATATATATATATATATATATATATATATATATATATATATATATATATATATATATATATATATATATATATATATATATATATATATATATATATATATAATAATATATATATATATAATATATATATATATATATATATATATATATAATATATATATATATATATATATATATATATATATATATATATATATATATATATATATATATATATATATATATATATATATATATATATATATATATATATATATATATATATATATATATATATATATATATATAGGGGAAGAACGTAGCGCCGTTCGAAGAGATGAAAGTACCTCCTACTGGGCTTAACACGCAGGGAAAAGGGTGGGCTAAACATTCCGTTTCACTCCGTTGCCCGTTCGTTCCTTTTCGAGTTTCATCTTTTCAAAGGGTCTCTAGTGTACCTTTGACTCACATTGGAGTGCCTATGCTCCCACAACTTTTCCCCTTCTACACATGAATCCTACAAATTTACAAGAGCTTACACCTAGATTACCTATTAAATAAATTAAAAAAATGACGAAACACAAATCTGCCTCGGAGAATCCAAAGGGGCGAATTCCAAATATGGTCCCTCACCCACTCCTTCTCCATCACCACTTGGGAGCTGGTTTCCTCCGGTGATGGGGTTGAGGCCACCAAGAACTTGTTCCCGACTTGCCCTGGTCCACGGTCTTCTTTATCCATTAATATCTTGAACATTCGCCGTCTTTTGTCTAATCTCCACTTTGTCGAACACCACCTCTCGTCCTCTAGACCTCATCTCTTGTTCTTAACCGAAACTCAGGTATCTGATTACTCTGACACCAAACCCTGCTCTGTTTGTTCCTACAGTCTCTATCCTCTGTATCATATGTGCGCAATAATGTTGTCTATTCTCGTGTCTCTAATTTGGAGTCTTCTGAATTCTCTACTGTGAACTCTACAACTAAATTTATTTGTTCTGTCTACTTATCTCCTAACTCTAAAGATTATCCAAAATTCTTCGACTATCTAAACTCCAAAGCAGAGCACATTCTTTCTTCTTCTTTCTCTGAAATCATCATTTTAGGTGATTTCAATGTTCATCACGTCGATGGTTTTCATCTAGTTCTCATGATCCAGCTGGTGAACTCGTCTACCAATTTTCTATCCAGAACAACCTTGAAAAGTTGGTGCATCTCCATACCCGTATCCCTGACCACCTTGGTGATGAACCCAACATACTTGATCTTTTCCTAGCTTCTTATCCTTCTCCTTACACTGTTAAACTCTTTCCTCCTCTGGGTTCACTGGATAACCTTCTTATCTCTGTATCTTATCCTGTCTCATCAAGTCTTCCACAAGAACGGCCCCCGCCTTCGGCAAGGAGACGTTTCTGGCATTTCGGCTCCACTAACTGGTTTGACTTGCGGTTGTAATTTTCTGATTTTCCATGGAATGATTACTGTTTCCGTGGGAGGGGTCCCTGGGAGCGTGCAGAGCGCATAACCGAGGTGATTCTCTCTGGCATGGAGGCGTACATTCCATATTCTTTCCCTTCCACTAAACCTAACAAACCTTGTTTTAACTTTGCTTGTACTTGTGCTATCCGCTGCAGAAATGCTGAATTCAGGGACTACGTCGTCTTCAAACTCCAGAAACTCACGGAACTTATATTTCATCTCGGATCGAGAAAAATCTACCCTTCGTAACACTAAAAACTTTTTTTTTTTGTGCAAAAAATGCAATAATCGTTCTGGTTCAGCTTCCTCACGCCCTTTCTGTCATTTTGCAAAAAAAGGTCAACTCTAGCTTTGCTTTTTCCTCTTTCCCTCTTTTAGTATCTTCTAACTGTTCAACTACCGTTTTTTCTTCCTCTAAAGCTGAACTCTTATCTCAAACTTTTGCCTTAAGTTCAACCTTAGACAATTCAGAAGCTGTTCCTAGTCCTTCAACCTCCTCCAACTCATTTATGCCTAAAATTAGAATTTCTTCTAAAGATGTCATTTCTGCTTTCTCTCTCTCTCTCTCTCTCTCTCTCTCTCTCTCTCTCTCTCTCTCTCTCTCTCTCTCTCTCTCTCTCTCTCTCTCTCTCTCTCTCTCTCTCTCTCTCTCTCTCTCTCTCTCTGAGCTTAACACTGAGAAGGCGTACGGTCCTGATGGTATCCCTCCTGTGTTTCTCAAAACTTGTGCTTCCGAGCATGCACCCTGCCTTTGAAAACTATTTCGTCTATGTCATTCTACTTCAACCTTCCCTTCTTGCTGGAAAACGCGCGCTCATTCAGCCTGTGCCGAATAAGGAGGACACATCTCAATCATCTAATTACCGTCCAATTTCTTTAACCTCCGTTCTTTCTAAAGTTTTGAAATCTGTCCTAAACAAGAAGATTTGGAAACATCTCAATTCTTATAAACTTATCTCTGATCGCCATTATGACTTTTGTAAGAAACTCTCTGTTGGCGAATTTCTTTCCCTTCTCTCTGACTCTTGGTCCTCCGCTCTTCGGTATTTCGGTAAATCTTTTGCTGTTTAGCTAAACACATCGAAAGCTTTCGATAGAGTATGGCACAAAGCTTTGATTTCCAAACTTCCCTCTTTCGGAATTTATCCCTCTCTTTGTGGCCTTCTCTCTGATTTCCTTTCCGGTCGTTCTATAGCAGCTGTTGTAGACGGCCACCGTTCATCTTTTAAATATATTAATAGTGGTGTTCCTCAAGGATCTGTCCAATCCCCAACACTTTCTGCTTTTCATTAATGACCTATCTTTTACTTCATCTTCTATCCACTCCTATGCCGATAACTCCACCCTTAATTATTCTTTTCATTAACAACAGTTAATAGAGGCAAGGAGCAACTAACCTCTTACCTATCTCGCATTTCAAATTGGTGCAGAGAAAACATAGTCGTTTTAAATGCCTATAATCCCCCATAAAATCCCACATCTCTCCACTCGACACGATCTTCCACGCAGCTAGGATATCTTCTTCTAAAGCACAACTCAAACCTTCATCTCTCCTTAATATTCTTGGTGTTTCTTTTTCTCGTGATCTTTCTTGGAAAGATCACATTACTTATCTTTCTAAACAAGCTTCTATTAGGTTGGGTGTTTTGAGGTGCCTTCAGAACTTCTTTACACCACCCCAGTTGCTTTCTCTTTATAGGGGTGTTGTTCTCCCTATATTGAATACATCTAGGGTAGTTCCACTCATATAGTTCTCCTTGAAAAGGTTTAGTCTAGGGCTTTTCGCCATATTAACTCTCCTACTCTCACTATTTCTCTCCATTCTCTTTCTGCCCTACGAATTGCTGTGTCACTTTCTTTATACTATCGCTATTACAACGGACGCTGCTCTTCCGAGCTCTCTCGTCGCATATCTCCTCATTTGAGAAGAGCTCGTGCGACACGACTTTCTACGCAGTATCATCCTTTCTTTGTCCAACTTTAACCGCAATGCTAAATCTTTCATGTACTCTACTGGAGGTGTGAAATACACTCCTTTCACCTATTTTCCCAATTTCCTATGACTTATACAGCTTCAAACCCCATGTCTCGGGACATGTCGGCCTTTAATCTGACCAGAATGCCGCTTTGCTCCTTTCTCTGGTAGAAATTTGGTAGGCCTCTGGCCTTTGCCCACCAGAGGTAAAATAAATAAATATAATATAATATAATATAATATATATATATATATATATATATATATATATATATATATATATATATATATATATATATATATATATATATATATATATATATATATATATATATATATATATATATGTAAAACTACAACTTTTTTTTTTTTTTTTTTAGGAAAACTAACACACTCGTTCTCCGATAAAATATTTCTCTATTTAAAAAACCACTAATTAATATATATATATATATATATATATATAATATATATATATATATATATATATATATATATATATATATATATATATATATATATATATATATATATATATATATATATATAAAGAGAAGGAAGGGCAACAACACTTGAAAATGCAACTGACATACCCATCAAAATGAATTATAGCGCACAACCGCTATTTTAATAACAATACATCCTTAGTACTTTATAACAAGAGAAAGAGCTCCAATTTTCTTCTTCCTTATTCTTTCTTTCTTCCATATAAAAAGAAGTAAAATACAAAACAATGTGTTTTTTAATATAACCATTCAGCCATTTCATACACAACACACACCACACCTTTCCTATACACATTTTTTAATGAAGAAAATGTAAAGAAAAACTAATGTAGAAATAAAATTGAACCCCAATTTACATATCTCAATTGATGAGAATTAAAGATGCAAATTTCTCAATGAACATAAACATAATTTTTCAGTTTTATTCATTTCGTAATTTTACCATGATGTTATTTTTATGAAAACAAATAAAGTGAAATAAATAATTTTGAAAATTATGATACATTTTAACACATTTATTTAAAAACAAGTTTTAAATGAAACAAAACGAAAAGTAAGCTTCAAAAATGGGTTTCTTTACCTCTAGAGTTTGTTACATTTGAATCTTCGCATACCAATGACGTCATTTTCTCGCTAAAATTGGGGATTTCAAGATTAAAATGAATAAAACGCTATTTTTCTCTTAAATTTTTAGGAAATCTAAAAATTTTATCAAAGGATTCAGTCCGGCATAATTCACAGCATTCATACCAATATTATATTGAAGATTTTATAATAGCACATATTTCGCTTTGGTTAAATTTCTAAAAGTAAAATTGTTTATTTTGTTCAGTAAACTGAGCTTAACAGCATCAAAAGGAAGTAAACAACCTTTTTAGTAGAAGTTAATTCAGACTGGATCCTCGGACTCATGCCTTCCACTAATGCCTCATATCATACTAACAACCAATAGTAATTTTGAAAGAATTATACCCCTTTGGTTAAAATATACTGTTCTATGGCATATAGTGATGCAAAAAAAAAAAACGTTTTCTAAATCGTGTTTTTTGTTTTTTTTCAAATTTCTTTTAATCTTATATTTTATATTATTTTCATGATTGAACTTAAATCTTTTTATGTAGTCATATGCTCACTTCAATATATAAAAAAAATATTCATTGAGAAAATTTTTTAATTTTTTAAAAAAACTTCTGCTTTTTCAAATAGAATATTTTTTTTTCAAGACTACATTAAAGTCTTTAAGATCTGTAGTAATGCACCCGTCTTACATAGACACGGTTACACTCGTTATCAGGAAATATGTTTTTTTCCATTTTCCACATTTTAAGTCTTAATTAAAATTTTAAATTTTTCACTAAAATATGACCCAGTATTATCTACTGCAGTTGCAATAAAAGCATGGCAGGCGTGGGATGGAATTCCCCACTCGATGGGGCGCAGCCCCTCACAGCTGTTCTCCCTTTTATCTTTCGTAAATTAATACTCGTATATATAATTCATAATACAGGTAGGTAACTGAGGGACCCGCTTGATGGGATTTTCAGCCCCACTCCTTCCACTTTACAGAGGGATACTACCATTCTCTACCAGTCATGCATTTATAATATTGCCGTTGATAATAGGTGGAAGTAGCCCAAACGTTGACAGACAATTTCTAGAACAAGCAAAGTCGTCTAAATTGTCAACATTATCTCTTGTCCAAAGCATCATTTTATTTCCTTAAAGTAAAGTGGTTGACAACATTTTTTCAAAACTCGTTCAAATCGTCGACAAAGGAAATTGTAGTTCCATATGGTTTGTTACCCATCTTTTCATCAAATCGTAATTCACTCCCATTTTAGTACAGGCACGCACGGAGAGAGAGAGAGAGAGAGAGAGAGAGAGAGAGAGAGAGAGAGAGAGAGAGAGAGAGAGAGAGAGAGAGAGAGAGAGAGAGAGAGAGAGAGAGAGAGAGAGAGAGAGAGGCCTCTATTAGGAAAAAAATTCGGTTGCTGTTTCTGAAACTAAAAAAAAAAAAAAAGTAGGCCATGCAATTGATTTTACTCTTAACTTTAACACCACTTACGGGTTGGGGGCATGCGTTTGTAATATTGTTCATGTCGTACTCTAAACATAATAGTAATAATAATAGGACTAAATGTTAATGAGAGTTAAAAATTAATAATAATAATAATAATAATAATAATAATAATAATAATAATAATAATAATAATAATAATAGACGTACATAATGTAAGTTTTGCTCTCTTAGTGGAAGTTCGTGTTTGTTAGTGTTCTAATGCCAGTGTGTGTGTTTGCGTTTTTTTCTGTTTTCTTTTTTTCTTTTTTTAGCTTTAAATGTGGGGTTTGTTTTAATTTTTCTTTAAGTGTAAAGTGTTTTAATCTTTTAGTGTTTTTAATTAATTATAAGTTGTTTTATCGTCAATGAAGTTCATAATTTTCAAGATAAGTATGGTTTCAACCTAAGTAAACAAACATTTACCGTTTTAAATTTACTATATATTTTCGTCCGTCTATAAATTAAATTTGTTTAGTATAAATTTACTTCATAATTTGTTTTAATAATTATAGCTTTAATATTTTTATTATTGACTTTAATAATTTTAATTTTAATATTATTTCTTTTTAATATTAGTTTACTATAATGTGTGAGTGCATGCGTGCGTGCGTGTGTGAGTGAATTTTTTTTTTTTTTTTGAATGCCTAATTTGAGTGGTCGTGGGGTTGGGCGTAGACGGGGGCTTTCTATTGCTTTTGTTAACGTTCGTGGCCTTCGATCTAATCTCGCGTCTATTGAACACCACCTCACTACCTCTCGTCCTAACCTTTTGCTTCTGTCTGAGACCCAGCTGGACAGGGATTCTTTCTCTAGCAATCTTAATGTCTCTAACTACAACTTTTTTCACAATTTCGGTCTAAATGGTGGAGTCTGTGCCTATATTAACATTAACACTCCTGTGACACGTCTCGTAAATCTAGAATCTCCTAATTTCGATGTTTTATGGCTTAAAACCTGTCTTCCTACTACTACAATTATCTTGTGTTTCTGCTACTGCTCTCCTAATGGAACAGATTTTCTAGTTTTTTTTCAATATCTTACTACTTCTCACGAGACTGTCACTTCTCATCCAAATGCTGAAGTTCTCTATTAAGGGGATTTCAACGTACACCACACTGAGTGGTTGAGTTCCTCTCATACTGATACAAGTGGGGGGAGGAGGCCAAATCATTCAGCATTCTTAACGATCTGAAGCAGTTGATTAAGGAATCCACACACATTCCAGATCGTCCTAACCAATTCTTGAACACACTTGATTTATGTTCCACCACTACTCCTTCTAGATATAAATACCATTTTCCCTCCTATTGGTAACTCTGACCATAATCTTATAGCTCTTAGTTATAATACTTTCTCTCCAACAGCTCCATCATGGCCTAAACGTACTTTATGGCACTTTAATCGGGCTAATTGAGGGGCAGTGCGTCGCTTCTTTGCTAACTATCATTGGAGTGAATCTTGCTTTATCTAGGAGGATGCTTCTGTCTCTGTTGAAAAGGTATGGGCCGTAATCCTTGACGGAATGGGCAGATTCATTCCATCTTCAACTAAATCTTTTCTCCTCAAAATCCATGGTTCGATGGCAACTGTTCTCTTGTCCTTCGGGAGAGAGACAATGCTTATCGTGAATGGAAAAATTCGCCTTCTCCTATTATTCTTCCCAATTTTCATTCAGCTCGGAATCTTTGCAGGGATGTTCTTCGACGGACTAAGCATACTTTCATAAAAAGGAAGAGCTGACTTCCATGGCTCTCCTAATGATAAAAATTTCTGGATTCTTGTCAAAATATCTCTAATAACTTCTGTAAATCTGCCTTTCCTCCTCTTATTCACTCTGATGGTTCTGCAACTAATAATCCCTCTGAAAACTCTAATCCCTTCGGCCACCTTTTTTCTTCTAATTACACCCTACTCGATTCTGGCATCCCTCCTCCTACTCCTTTTCATCAAAGATGTCTAATGTCTCTACTGTAATTACTCATGATCGGGTGCATGGGATCCTGAAATCTATAAACATCAGAAAGGCCAGTGGCCCGGATGGCATCCCCCTCGTATTCCGAGGGAGTGTGCTTCCGAATTAGCGTCTGTACTCGTTCAGCTCTACTCTCTATGCCTTAATACTAATACTTTTCCTCAATGCTGGAAGCGTGCATTTGTTCAGCCGATCCCGAAAAAAGGTAGCCGTTCTGACCCTTCTAACTATCGATCTATAGCTCTCACTTGTGGTCTGTCTAAAATTTTTGAAACTCTACTCAACTCTCATTTCCTGGATCATTTGGAGTCTCATTCTCTTCTCTCAGATCACCAGTATGGCTTTCGACGTTCGAGGTCAACTGGTGACATATTTTCCTATCTTACTGATCTATGGTCTTCTGCCCTTAGGGACTTCGGGGAGTCTTGTGTGGTGGCGCTTGACATAACCAAGTCTTTTGACCGGGTATGGCATGCGTCGCTGCTCTCCAAGCTCCTTTCCTTTGGGTTTCCTCCTTCCCTTTGCTTACTCTTGTCTAGTTTTCTCTCAGATTATTCCATTTTAGCACTAGAAGATGGACCAACCTCTTCCTCCTTTTCTGTCAACTGTGGTGTTCCTTAGGGTTCTGTTTTATCTCCAACTCTATTCTTACTTTTCATTAAAGATCTTCTCAACTGCACTTCTAACTCTGTTCACTCTTATGCTGATGACTCAACTCTACATTCTTCTAC
>SEYY01001525.1:7500-12933 GCA_009176605.1 Armadillidium nasatum | reverse complement strand
CCCCAGTTGCCCCTAAAATTTCATAGTTCTTCTGTGTCTGATACCTGTATTTTACTTCTAAGTTTAACTTGATACGTTTTGATTTCCCTTTAGATAATAGAGGCAGTGATCTAACAATACGCTCTGAAATCTTCTTATATAGGCTATTATTTAAATTCTTTCGTAAAAGCTTAAATCTTTGGGGAGACATTTTTTGATATATCGAGAAGGATTTTACTAGTCAGCGTTCAAAAAGAAATAAATAAATTTCATGTCTCAGAAGTCTCGTTTGTACACTTGTGATTCGGCTGCTACGTGCTTGAAATAGCATTTTAAATTTCTGGAAAATATATATATATATTATATATATATATATATATATATATTATATATATTATATATATATACTAAATATATATATTACATATATATATATATATATATATATATATATTATATATATATAATATAATATAGTTTATATATATATATACTATATATATATATATATATATATTATATTATATATATATAATATATATATATATATATATTATCATGTAGTGCAGCCTCACCTCCTCTAAATGGAATATTAATTTCTCGAATTTCGTTTTTTCATTAATTTATATATTATTATTTATAACCCCTCGGGGTTTCCGATAGCTATGCGGAATTATCATTTTTATTATTACTGATTTTTAAGAATTTTTTTATATATTTTTATTATATATATATATATATATATATATATATAGTATATATATATATATATATATATATATATATATATATATATATATATATATATATATATATATATATATATATATATATATATATATATATATATATATAATATATATATATATATATATATATATATTATATATATATATATATATATATATATATATGTATATTGATATATAGCCACGACTTCTCTTACCTATTTCATGTTATATTAAAGACAAACGTGATTGATAAATTCGAAAAGGGTGAGGGAGAAATAAGGAAATAAAGCTTGATAAAGGAAATGATTCTCATGAAGATTTCAGTATAGATAGCTTTTTTCCAGACAAAAAACTCCATTTCCAACGTTTTTACGAGTGATTAACCGTTTAAAAGTTTTTTTTTTTTAAATTTAAGGTATGTTAAAATGTACGGTGAGGCCAAGCCAAAAAAAACATTTTTATCTGAAATTTGGTTTGTGCATTCCAAATTCTATTGACTACAAAAGCTTCTAACAAAGTTTTTTTTTCTCTGATTTACAGAAAAAAAATTATATTCCCTTACTTGACCTGGAATCGAAATTTTTTTTTCCCAATTTTGAAAAACTCGCCTCCGGACAAAAAAAAATAAAAAATAAAAAAATAAAAAAAATAAAAAAAAACTATATTAAGTCTTTTCTGGAGGGTATATAAAGGAGGAAGAGTGCTACAAATTTCTTTAAATAGTTTATTCACTGCTATTTGTTTTTATAGAGATGTAGCTTTTCAAAAAAAATAGCCAATTTTCGACGAAATTTCAAAATTTCCAAAGTTTGAGTATCTCGAACCAAACAAAATAGTGCTTTAAGTTTTAGCTCTGTCACTTCTTTAATTACTTGCCAAATTTAAAAAAAAAAACTTTAACACAGGGTTTTTTTTTAATTTTATTTCCGAAATGGTATGTTTTTATTTTTTTTTTTTTTTTTCAAAGAAAAAAGTTTGAACTTCTAAAGTAAAGACTAACAGCATACATCAAAAATGTCTTCTGCTAAATTGAGGCTGAGAATGCACAGGGAAGTTTTGGGGTCATTCGAACCACTGGTTTACAACTTCTATTCATTCACTTTTTGAATTTTGACCCCAAATAACTTTTAAACTATTATAACTCAGAAAACGTCAGAAATCGAAAGTTCTTACATTTAAAAATTCATAAACATTGTAAATTTCAGCTCAATCGGTCAAATAATAAAAAAACTTTTATTGAGATTCGATCCTTCCCATTTATAGAACTATTTAAAATTAGTGCGGCCGATTCTTTAAATAAATATAGAAAGGAAATAAACTAGGAAGAGATAAAGGAGCCTCAAGAAGGTGATGAAGGATTAATAAGATATATTACAGATGAAGAAGCAACTGCGTTAAATTTAGCGAAAAAAAGTTTTAGTATAGAGATACCGAAGAATAGCTTCATGTTGATATATCCCTTGGTTATTATCAAGTGTTTGAACCTGAAAGGCGCATAAAGAAATTGATTTATTATTAACATTAAGGGTGAATAGAATAGTGAAAAGCTTGAAATATTTAGTCGTGTTTAAAAAATGAATACAAAAGTAAAAGAGTTTGTGAGAACGTGTGATCCTTGTCAAAGGGCAAAGCTGATTAAGGACATTAACCCAGAATATAAGAAGTTTCAAGAGTATTTCAAGAAATTTAAAATGTTGACATTCTTGAGATTCTGGAATGCAGAGGGTATAAATATTTATTAAGCTTTTTAGGCAAGTACTCCAGGTATATATGGGTTTTTCCTCTCAAAAACATTAAAAGAGACTATAGCTGATACTGTGGTTCAGGAAATATTCCCGGTAGCAGGTGTGATGAAAATGCTTGTAAGTGATAGGGAGCCTGAATTTACTTCAGAACTTATCTAAAGTGTGTGCAAAATATTAGGATTAAAGCATGAATCATCAAGCAGTTATTCACCAGAGAGTAATGGAGCCTTGGAGGTCTACCATAAGACACTGTTGAATTGCTTAAGAATTATGCTTGCGGAACGAAGCCACGAGCTTTGAAATAGTGTTAATGGAGAATATGTGATCTCTTATTCTACATGACTTTATAGAGAAATACAGAAGTGGATTGATCTTGTACCTTTCGCACTATTTTTTTTAGAACAGCTCTCATAGAAAATAGTGGAATTACAGCATCCATGTTGATGCTTGACCAAAATTCGCTGATACCAGTAACTTTAGTTGAAAGAAAAATTAGTAAACCTTATATGGGTAACAAAACTTATGCTGTAGAGATGACATACCTCCTTTCGAAGCCTTTCGCATTGAGACCAATCCTTAGAAACAAGAAAATTTTTATGCCAAAAGACCTAAAGGAAGCAAAGCATGTGCTTGCAAGAAACAGACAGTAGAATCTCGGGAAGATAGAACCCCGCTATTCGAGGCCATATGGAGTTGTAAGATACACAGACAATACTGTATATGTGGAAAAGAATGGAAGAAAAAAGGTGGAAAACCTAATAAATATAAAATAATATTACCATATAGGGCCATAGATTAAATAGAACATTTTTTATAGAAGGATGAGGCAGTAATAATAATTCTCTTAGAGGAACAAAAATGCTATTAATTAGTTTTAATATTTAAGTTTAAGAACCTTAATACTAAGATTGATTTCTCTTACCCTCAAAATTTGCCAATTAAAACATCTTTCCTTTCAACTTTCCTTTGAATTGTTGCAATTAGTATATTAAAGGGACGAAGGCAGGGAAAATTATTAAGTACCAATTATAGTTAAGAATTTCCAAGTTCCAGAGATCACCACTGTATTGAAATGAACCGCGACTCCTTATGTTTATGTCAGGTTATTTTCAAATGAAAAATAATATAATAACTCCCTATAAAGGAGCAAAGGAATACGAGAATAAAAGTCCTTATAATAGGAGGTTAAATTAAAAACGAACTTGAGTAATAGATTCAAAAAGGTGCCAGGGAAAAGCAATAAGGAGCAGACGAGAAAGTAGTAAGGCAAAATAATAGCGCCATGAAAGAAGTGTCGAGAACACCTCCCTTCTAAACAAAGCAAATAAGGCTCGATATAAAAGGAATGAAGTGAGTTTGACGTTTTTTTATTTCAGAACTTGCGTAGTGAGTGCTCAATAAACTGTTGAACTTATGATTAGCCTTGCCTAATTTCTGTAATATTCAAGATATTATATTTAAGATAATGAATAAAATTTGACATAGATTTAAGAAATAAACATAATAAGTGATCAAAGCTATTCTTAACCCTGTACTTCTTAATAAACCGGCCAATTTCAAGGCATTCATATATATATATATATATATATATATATATATATATAATATTATATATATATATATTATTCTCTCGAAGAGGGTTCATAATAAGGCATAGAGAGTGGTCTTTGTTCTCCATGTCGTGAGATTATGGTGAGAAGAAGAAACAATAAGGTGTGTATACAACATTGGGACGTTATAACATGCTGATAAGTCTGATTGATTAATACAAACCAGCTTTCACCTTAGCATCCCGGTAGATCTCATAAGAAGTGTGCTAATTATTTTATATTCCAACTTGATATAAACAACATGGCATGTACTCTTTGTTATACATCTATTGAAGATATCGTAACGTAGGATATTAAAGTCCTGAATAGTAATGTTTCTTTAATATATAAAAGAAAACCAAATGGACATGAATATCTTACATTACTTACATCACATTGCTTAGATAGTTAAAGAACTCCCGTGTGTCCATGAGCCCCAAAGAATTACTTGAAATATGTTAATATATCCTCAGACTTGGTCGGTGCTAAATTTAAGGAATGTAATGTATAAAATAATTGGGGTTAAATCTTCAATGGGAGGAAAAGAAACAGATAATAAATGACTCACTATAACATTTTCTAAATTCCATTATACGAACACTGAGGATATAAGAATTTGGCGAAGATCAAAAGATATGTTTGTACCTACATCTTATGGTGTCTGTTTCTCGAACGAGACCCAAATAAAACATCTATACGATATTCAGAAAATAATTGAAAAAAAAATTAAAGGAGAAGAAGATGTTGAAAGAATATATCAATTCTGCTCACATTGTTTTGTATCAACATTATTGCAAGTTAAAAGGTTTACATGGTGACATGGATGCTTTTAATTATATTATTAGTTCTCAGAACATTGAAAAGTTCATTTATCACTTTAGAGAACAATGATGACATATTATTTATTTAATGACCAAGATTTCCTCCATTTCGATATTTCTGATCGTGATCTATCATTATAGCGGGCATTGATTTTTTTTAAAAAAAATATATAGCATATCACGATTTGTGTTACTGAGAGCTATGCAAAAGATGTGGGACATTAATCTGTGAAAGACGGCCAACGCTAATAAAATCATATCATATTAGAACATTGAGGACTGTATGTGCATCTGAAGATCATCTTCCACATTTAATTCTTTCCAACTCTCAAACATCTCCTTCATTAGCGGCAATCATGGGGATTTCTAATTTTATTTATAAATTGCTAAATATTATTCACTTATTATGTGCACGAGAAGACAATACAGATGAAGTTCCTATGCCTACTCCCTCAACTCGTTCTGCTAAAGGAAAATTACGTGTTTTATGTGAAGCTAATAATAATTCAATCACCGTTTACGACTTACAGCATCTATGAAATAGAGGAACGAAGCCACAAGCTTTGAA
>SEYY01001525.1:0-2500 GCA_009176605.1 Armadillidium nasatum | reverse complement strand
ACCTGCTCAAGAAACTCAAGTCTTGCCTCGGAACTATAACAGCCCTTTGGATCTACGATCACGGTGGAAGGGTTTCGTCCAAGACGGCCGACAAGTGCGTGCACTTACAAGGGTCTTGGAGAAAGTTGAGAAAATATATATTAAGAGTGTCCCTTATTTGAGGATTTTTTTTAAAGAAAATCGAAACGTATAAACACTATTTTTGTTCTCTTTGGTGATTCCAATCTCTGTGAAATTTAAATTCAATCGGATATCGAAAACCAGTTCCGACTTTGAGGTAAATTTCCAAGGTTGCTTTCCTAATAAAAATCGAAATATAAGTATCACCAGCATACGGTTTTTCCTTCATTTCTTATTTTAGTTTTTAAGATTTCTCCACCAAATTTTCTATCCCATATACAGCAAAGTCGTCTCATTAATAATAATGTTATTACTTTTTATGTGCACATAACTAAGAGTATTTTCGAGCTATAGACGATATTTTGAACGCAATAATTTTGTGTCCAAAATTCCATTAAAATGAAAGAACACGTTTAAAATTTATATTTATTTGAAATATTATTAACAACTAAAAATTTGTTTTCTGACTAGTTTACAATATCATTCTTCAAGGAATAAAGCATGTAAATAAAATATTATAATATATTATTGGACAATTTTAAAAAGGGTTGCATATAATGTATAATAGAATAAATGCTTAAGTAGTGTTTTTATTCATATAATCATATATGTCATTGGATGATATTTTCTTTTTTAATATTTGTTTCTTACAGCCTGGGAGCAATTCATCTATGTTCTTGAATACAACACAACAAATGCTCTTTCTGTTTCTCGTCTGGATTTGAACATCCATGAAAGTCCTGCATCAGCTTTATGGATCTTTCCGCTTTATCGTTCACTGCTTTTAAAGACAGAACAATACGCTTAAAGATTGCATTTGAGATGCTCTGTCTTCATGTAGAAGGGCATTCCATGTAGAAGGGCATTCCATGCACAAGGACATTCCATGTTGAAGGGCATTGTATGTAGAAAGGCATTCCATGTTGAAGGACATTGCATGTAGAAGGGCATTGCATGTAGAAGGGCATTGCATGTAGAAGGGCATTCTTTCAGGAAATCGGTGATTATTTTCAATCTAGAAAACAGGTTCATGCCGGCTTTTGTTTTAAATTCATCCACTGCTTTTCTAAATAATAATAATAATAATAATAATAATAATAATAATAATAATAATAATAATAATAATAATATTATTATTATTATATATTATTATTATTATTATTATATATATTATTATATATAGGAATAATAAAATAATAAAAAGTAATAATAATAATAATAATAATAATAATAATAATAATAATAATAATAATAATAATAGCAAACTTACTTACCAAAGAATTTATAGTCTATTTTACCAGGTGGAAGTATACTATCGTGTTTTATATTTCGTATGATCTCCATTTTGGTTTCAACAGCTACATTGTCATCAAATAGCGATATAAATGACGTTTTCTATGAAAATACCACAAATCTTGCCTGAATTTTTTCATTGTTGTTTCAGATATAAAGGGGAGTGGACATTTTCATTGGGACATTTTGTTAATTATTGTTTTTTAAATAAAATTTTTCATTTTCATAATAGAAAGATGAAACTTGGTATATGAGTAAAATTAGGGACGATATAGAATTTTGTTATTGCAAAATTTCTGTAAGAGTTATGGTTTGAGAGATAATCCACTTCAACTTCAAATGACCCCAGTTTAAAATTTGCTTAATCACTTTTTTAATTTTTTTCAGGAAAGGTAGATAAATGATATAGATACATTTCATCTAAGGTTGTTTTTAATTCAAAAACATCTTCATGGTGTTCTCTTGATTTTTACAGATTTTTTTTCTTAAAAATTTGGAAAATAATCTGTAAAAACCATGAAAATACCATGAAGGATTATTTGAATAAAAAACAACCCTTAGGGGAAAATGTGTCTATATCATCCTCCTAACTTTTATGAAAAAAATAAATACATTTTTTAACAAATTTTTAACTGTAGTCATTTGAAGAGTTTTTTTTTTTTTTTTTTTTTTTTTTTTTTTTTTTTTCAAAGGAAAATTCCTCATCCCAACTTCAAACGATACCAGTTCAAAAACTGCTCAGCAACTTTTTTGTTGCAGGAGAACAGGTTACAAGCTGCGGAAATGAAGGTTTTGAGAGGGTTGGTGGGTAAGACGAGAGACAAGATACGCAACACGAATGTAAGTGCGGAAGTTGGAGTTTGTCCTTTGATGCATAAGATAGATGCAGCGAAACTGAGGTGGTGGGGACATTTGTAAAGGATGGGAGAGGACAGGGTGGCCAAGAGGAGATGGATGTGGAGGCCTGATGGTGGAAGACAGAGGGGAAGACAAAGAATAGGTGGAAGGAATCGTTGAGGATCCTCTGAGGTGTCATCGGCTGCCTGCGATGAAACAATTGCTGACGGAGGGTACCATTGAAGACAGA